>QLOY01016152.1:0-35524 GCA_003313965.1 Megacollybia marginata
CAAGGACGACGACGGCAACCAGAGGGGAATCCAGGCGCCAGCAATTTTGTTGTAGCCATACATTAATATTGAGAAGATAAGGCGGGTTCCATATCTGCTGATGCTGAGAGATATGCTAGACAGAGTCACGCGGTCGTGCAGCGGTCGTGCAGCGGCAAAATATATTCTAGCTATAAATAATCAATCATCCTCCTCGTCCAGGACCTCCTCTATTTTTGTTCTACTCTGGGAGTCGGCAGAGTCCTCGACCTGCTCGACGGCCTTGCTTTTGTCCTTCTTCTCCTTCTTGCCCTTCTTTTTTGATTTCTTCTTTGGAAGGTCCCACTCCCAGAGCGGTATGAACGACTCGACCTGGGCGAGATGAGCGGAGCAATGCGGGTGAAAGCGACGTACGAATCCAACATCAGCAAATAGCTGCGGGAATATCCATATGCCTGGGCTGGCGACGATTACGGTGATGATATAGAATACAAGCCTGACGATCGCAATGACGAAGAAGAGACCAATGAGTCCGAGCATCCCAATACTGAGATACCAGACACCGAGACGCATTGTTGGCGGCCAGAGAGGGAACATCACACCAGCAAGCAGCAGAACGATCATGAGTACACCGCCTGCATACGTCGTCCATTGCGAGCCGTCGTAAAACCACGCATAGTACTCTTCCGGGGCGAATTTTTGTTCCTTTATGATCTGTACTACCTTGGGTGATGATGACGAGTTTCCTGTGGGCTCGCCACGTTGAACTCGTAAGAAAAACGTAAAGGCATTCACTGCAGTCAAGACAGCCTGAGCGTTGGTTTCGTTCTCGACGTTCGGAACTCCCTTGAGCTTTTTGTACTCGGGCGACAGCAGTGCTTTAACGGCAGACTTTCCTGGACGGCGATGTGAGGGCCAGTTACACGTATTCAATCAAGTCTACCTTTGAAATAGTCCACTCGTTTACCACCCAAAGCACCGACCCTAACCTTGATTCCAGCCTTGCCACTCCGCAAAAATTGTGCAACCTTTTTAATGTCGGCCGGTGCTTTGGTCTGGTCGTTCATTGCCATATTCTGAGCTGGCATTCACGTGACACCGCGACTTTGAAGCAGCCCCTAAAATTCAGACGGAGTGTTGGATGTAGCGCGTACCCTGGACCGTTCCTTGTATCGGTCCTCCCCGCCAGCGCCCTTATACCAAGTCTTCCGTACCATGACCACCAATTTTCACAACTAGTCCCCCGTTTCGTGCATTCAAGCAACTGATTGCTTTCAGAAAACCTGAATTCGAGACTATCCAGCTTCACGGTGGCCAGACTCCTGACAAGGCCACCAACGCCCGTGCTGCGCCTATATACGCCTCCACTAGTTTTGATTTCGATGATTATGAAGTCAGTTCGCAACGCCTCAGCTGTCTGCATGTGCAAGATATCTTATAATGAAGAAACTAGGCAATGTCTATTCTCGCATTGTAAACCCTACAACGAGCGTACTTGAGCAATGGATGGCCGAGCTAGAAGGTGGTCTTGCTGCTATTGCCGTAGCCTCTGAACAGTCCGCGCAATTTCTCGCCAGCGCTGACACAAGCCGGAGTCGAGATAACATCGCTGCCTCGTAGGAACCATCATCTCCGCACTTGTCTCCGCACTTGATTTGATCTCTCAAACTACACAGATTGTGCCTGTATGCAGGAGTAAGTTGTCGATCATCGTGATTCTGAATCGGTACCGACCATTGACGAGCATAGACGTTCCTTCAGCTCAAATGTATTCTGCCATTCTTTTGATAGCCAGTATACTGACACAATCTGCTTAGCCACAACGAAAGGGTTTGGCATCGGCGTGAAATTCGTCAGCGACCCATCACTTTCCGCCTTTTCCGCAGCAATTGACGGCCATCTACATCGAAAGCATCGCCAATCCGAAGTTTCTTGTCTTTGACATTCCCGAGCTGGCAAAAATGGCCCATGACAACCATTGTAGATAACACTTTCGGTATGACAGGGTTCCTCATGCGTCCATTCGATCTAGGCGCCGACATCATTGTCGAGAGCGCAACGAAATGGATTGGCAGCCACGGAACCACCGTCGTCGACTCGGGTAAATTCCCTTGGTCCACTGCACCCAAATTCCACGAGCTATTCAACAAGCCTAGCGAGGCCTTTGGTTTCGAGTGGTCAGCTCGATGACCAAGCCTTCATAACAAGACTTCGATTGGAGTTTGTCGCGGAGTTTGTCGCGGAGGTTGGTCCGTGTCTCAGTCCGCGTTTCTGTTGCTGCAAGGAACCCTCAGTTTGAGATGCGAGAAGCATTGCGACAATGCTTTTGCCCTCGCTAGATATCTCGAGAACCATCCCAAGGTGGCATGATCAGTCTTGGGCTCAACAACCCCAAGGAGGCGACACCGAAATTTATCAACGGACTGAGGCTTACGAGTCACCTTGTCAATCTCGGAGATGCTAAGACCTTGGTTATCCAGCCTGCAGTGGCGATGAACTCTAGGCTTGGCGAGCAAGAAAATAGAAGCATGGGTGTTTCAGGCGACCTACTTAGGGTGAGTGTGACGGACCGGCTCCACCGGAATTGGCTGACGGCAATTTCAGGTTTCGGTAGGCATTGAGCAACATCAGTGATATTATAGCGGATTTTGAGGGCGCTTTGAGTGGAATATGATTGTAGCATCGACTTTGATTTAATCAATAATCTGTAGACCGTCGCGAGAGTGACTGTGATGGCGGCTCCTTAGCAGAACAGCCACTAGGGGTTTCATCAGCAACGGGCGCCCTCGCCAATTGATTATGAATCGTTATAAAAACCAATTACGCACCGACAGGTTACTGCCGTCCGCTCTCTCTCTGTCGTTGTCGTCGTCGTTGTGCTTGTTTATTGAGGCTGCAGGGCAGCTCTCCTCTGTGCACACTCATTACACACTATTAGACATTGTCGCCTGGTCGATATACCACAATGGTCAGAAGAAAGGAAGAATTTTCACTTAGATTCACGGACTCGCTACTGCTGGCCGATGGCACACTGACAGTGGCCAGCAGTCTAGCAAATGATATATTTAATGATCCAGAGGCTTGGAGCGACGCCTCCATCGACTCTGCTGAGGAAAAGTTCCCGCAGAGTGCCATTGCTTCGTCCAGACAGGCAGAATTTGTGGTCAAGCCTTTTGCTGCCAGGCGTCGACGACGAGCATCTCTTTCGTCAATGTCATCGCCCGAGTCTGCGTCTATCAAATTCCAGAGGATGTCTGTCATGTTCTCGCCCCCTTCGGACTGTTCTCCAATGACTCCCGAAGATCCTTATCAAGGTGCCAGAACTCCATTGAGTGTTGCTACTTCATCACCCAACACTGCTGGCATTGGATCTCCAATTGCCGTGTCTGCATCGGCAACTTGGTCCTTCCTCGAATGGCTCGGTGGGCCAGACACACCAAAGACGAGCAAGACGGCAGAATGGAAAACGACCATTCCACCCGTTCCAAAGCTTCCTCCTAATATTGGATCTGTACAAAGTGGCCCTCGAAAGAGTACGCTCCTCATCGTACCCAAAGTTCCACCAACTCCAACAAAGTTTGTCACTGCAAAGCGACGACCATTGCCTACCGTACCCACTCCTTCAACCGCAAGTCCTCGCACTGCGAATACATCCAGTCCTCTCGCTATCACTTCTCCTCCCCCACCGCCACCACGCGGTGCCCGATTGCGCAGTTCCAGTCCTAGTCTCACCATCAGCATTGGTGCCGCTCCGCCTACCGCTGGACAGAGATCAACAAGAGAGCCACAGTACACGCCCTCAGTCCAGAAGTGGGTCCGTAGCCTACCAGCACCGCAAACAGCAGCTAGTGCTGTACCAAGGGACAAGGTGCCCATCGCTTGGTTAGCGAACTAGATGACGACTATGCATGATTTATTGTATATGCTACTTATTTATCGATTTCGCTCATCCTTACATTTTCTATACTATGGTAGTAAAAATGCGAGCCTTTATTTTCTTTCGCTATTTGTAGAGCAAATACATTTAATGGTCTAGTGTAGTACGCTAGCCAAGAGTCTAATATAGGGCATTATACGATCCAATTCACTGATGCAGTGATAGCAAAAGCTCAATCTCATTCTCTTGCAATCATATGCAGTAAGTATGCGCCCTGGCAGTGGTCAAGTACCCGGGCTCGAGTGTCCAGCGCTCGCGTGAATGCATCTTCCCTCATGACAATGCGAGTTGCGTCACAAACTCACAATTTTCTCAAAGTGTATCGAATATCGATGCCAACTGTAGGTGAGGCTGTGAACAAAGCACTCACTGTTCATCTTGTTAATAGTTCCGCAGTCAATCCTTGCATGGCAATGTACACTGTGATTTATTTCCCCAGGATTGATACCATACACAGCAACCAACATGTATCAGAGCAGGCGAAACGAAAGAATATGTGGAACGAGACGCAACGTCCAAAAGATTAAACCAAATCGAATACAAGTTTGCCATTCCAGGGCGTAAATGACCCAAAATCGGGTGCGCGACGATAAAGAAGACGTGTACTAAGGCGGTTCGTTCCATATGGGCATCCATCCATCCATCAAGATGACATGAATGATGTTGAGTATGTGAAAATTTATGGATAGATACAAAGCATTTGGTCGTCATCTCCCATTCGTCGTTCCCCAATCTGTCATAGTGTGAAACTGCACAACGCAACGACAGGCAACGTACCATGTAGATGATTGATAGCAGGCATATGCACATCCTCACAAAGCGATAGGCCCGGGTCTGAATGTCATGATTTCCTCGTAGAGTAGCTCCTTAAGTTGCTCTCGGCTAATATCATCTTTGTGTACTGTGGATGGTTAGCGTCAATAGAAAGATGTATAAGACCGCTCACAATCGAATTCAAAGAATTCAGGGTCAAGTGGTGGTGCTACGGGTTCGTCGTCAGGGTCATGCTAAATGCGTGTTCTTAGTTTCATACTGGCATATAAGATGGAATGACGAACGTAGGCTTCTAGATACGGGTGGGCAAGCGCATCTTCAACCGTGATGCGTTTCTTTGGATCAAATGTCTGATGGAACGTTATCAAACCTGGGCCTGTTTGTATAGCAAGACTCACAAGTGTCTTAGCGAGGAAGTCGAGTGCGAGAGGGTTCGCATTAGGATACAGGGTGGCAAATGATTTACGTTTTTTGAAGGGGAGAGAGCGGATGTAATCTCGTGACCGTCTTGTTGTGATGGCGTAGAATTCATCCAAAGTTGGCGTACCGAGCACATCCAAAATTAGAGTGAGCTGATGGTGGTAGTCGCGGCCAGGGAAGATGGGTTTTCCAGACAACATCTCTGCAAGAATGCATCCCACGGACCAGACGTCGATAGCCTTAGAGCAGACTGTCAGGTTGATATCAGCGGGAGAAGATGAAACCTGCCTTTGTGTACTGCTTGAACGTCAGCATGATCTCAGGAGCCCGATACCATCGTGTGGCCACATATTCAGTCATGAAACCAGTCTCTGTCCCGGAAGGCTCTGCCGTCTTGACCGATCGAGCCAAACCGAAATCACAAACTTTGAGATCGCAATTTGCGTTTAGCAAGAGATTTGATGGTTTGAGGTCTCTGTGGATTACATCGGCAGAGTGTAGAGCCTTGAGGGCACGAAGGGTCTGATAAATGAAGTATTGGGCATGATCGTCAGAGAGGTCCTGAGTACGGATGACACGGTGCATGTCCGTTTCCATGAGCTCCTGGATGACTTGGCTGTATGAATATGGGAAGTATTGGGATGAGAAGAGACATACGGTAGACCTCTTTGAAGGCCTCTATTGATGGCGGTTTGATTATGTCCAAAATTGAGATGATCTAGCAGGATATGAGCAACGAACATGCTGAGGAATTCTCAGATTACATTTTCGCTGACGCCGGCCTCACTCAGAAATTTGAGCAGCTTTAGTTCTCTGAGAGTTCTGAGACAGAACATGGAATGGTCGAAGGGTGCGATTTTCTTGATTGCCACTTTCTTTCCAGTCGGTTTGTGAACTGCTGAGCAGACAATGCCGTACGCCCCCTCGCCTACGACGTCCAGGACCTGGTACTGGGTGCCTGATACAATGAAGACAACGTCTCTGTGAAGGTCAACAACGTACCGACATTGAACCGCACTTTTCTAGGTGCGGGCGCTGCTGTAGTTGATGCAGCGTGGCCGTGCTTGGTCGTCTTCGACTGCGACTGAGAAGTAGAGTCCGGCATTGTGGACGAATGGGAAGAACAAAGTAAGTTGCCACGGACCGGTGGTTGTTAAATAACAAACAAGTCGTGATCGGATGAATACCAATGCCATGGCAATGTACAATAACCAAGAGATCGTCGTGAAGGGACTGGCCTTCCCACTCTCAATGACAGCACGTCACCAACATTCATCCTTCATTTTCAACAGCAGCTCGACTTCGGCTTCGACGTTTATCAACTATTCTCAGGCCGGGCACTGCTACACATCATTACGGCTGTCAACTCATGTTCAGGAGCCTACTACAGTGCATCCAGCGATTGGAATCATTAACTGATCCGCTCTATCGAATTTCCGATGGCTTAGCCTGATTGTGTTTCATAGCACTTTCATTCCACGGAAGGAAGGAAGGCCGTCGGCCGTGCTTTGTCTTTCAGACCCACAGTTCTTCAGCTAACAATAAAAAGGGCTCGGACGTGATTGGACGTGATTAGCCTATTTGACAATAACAGTGTTACAGCCAGCATGGCAAGATGATGGGCGCAGCGGTGCTGCCGCTGCTATGCCTACATACCTTCGTTGACTTCATTCTGAAAGACTTGGAGTCTCAGGAGTCGGATCAGAAAATTCATCAACCCAACTTAAAAACACGTCAGATCTGTTCCGTGCGTTCGATTTTCACCTTGGTCTTGGGGAAGCGTACAGTCCAGCAACGAAGCAACTGCATCAAGAGAAATGATTTCTAGAGGAGCTCCAAAGGAGGACGATGAAACAAAAGGCGCCTATGGAACTCGACAGTCGCACTGTTTACAAGGTTCATAGCCCAGCATTTGGATTGGAGCTAGTGCCATGACTAAAGCGCTGGAATCATCGAGACAAAAGGCGCCTATGGAACTCGACAGTCGCACTGGTTAAGGTTCATGGCCCAGCATTTGGATTGGAGCTAGCGAGATTGAGGCGCTGGAATGGACAGTCGCACTGTCTGCGAGGTTCATAGCCAGCATTTGGAGCTAGTGATACAGTCAAGTGAGGCGCTAAAATCATCGAGACAAAATGTGCTTATGGAACTCCACAGTTGCTTGTCCATTAAGCAAGGTCCTTTCTTTCCTTCCTGGTGATAGTTCGAACAGAACTCGATTCTGACCCTCCTGAACCTTCCAAGCAACAATAGGCGCGGTGCCTCTATTTCATGGCCCTTCTAAACACACTGTGATTCTTGTACCTTGGAGTGATACTGGTGCCTTAGGGAAAGCATTTACAAATAACGCAAGAAGAAGCTCGAGGCATTGTTTCATTTTGGTACTCCCATTCACGCACCTTATTGGTACGACGTTCCAAATGGTTCCCATTCGAATCTTCAAGTTGTTCTCTGCATTTTTACAAGTGCCTTCCGCTCCCAATGACATTGGGTGTTGGGCCCTGTTGGCGGGAAGAATGCACTCAATATAGGCTGCGCTTGATACGGGAAAGCAAACCTTGTCTGGTCCATTTTGATTCGAGAACTCTTATCATGATATCGACTAGTTCTGTCTTTAGTTCTTGGTGTCACAATCATCTTCTCCCAGGTGGTGACTTGGTATTGATACACATATACCCCAAATCTGGCTCCAAGCAATTTACAGGACGCATTTGAATGGAACTGCCGGGTCATTAGCATCGGGCTTGATTAAATTGCGAGACCTCACCTCTTCTCTCCCGATATCAACTCCAGCGAATAAGATGTAGGCGTTTAGAGGAATGTGATATCCTGCCATTTTACTTAGGCTGGGCAGCTGATTGCATCAACTCACGAATCGGCTTGTCAGTCTGGCTTTCCATACGAAAACGTCTGCACCACGTTAGGAAGACGGCTAATCTATCTGGTTTTGTAGATGAATAATATAACTCGGGGCGAAGAAACCCTCTGCCTTGCTATTGTATCTGTATTGCTTCAAAAAAAGGGAGGCCAAAGAGCTCTGCCATGCCAGAATTGAGAGGGCGACAAACCTGACAGGTCTCTTTCGGATGCAGGCGAAGAAAGCGCAACTATACATCGTGAAATAGTAAATGATGCTATCGCCTTCTACGGGGAAATTTGTTGCCAACCTCCCGATCTTGCTTGTGTTAGATGAGCTCGGGACGCACACTCGGGAGTTTGGTTTGGGCCAACAGGTTGCAACCGATAACGGACACTAGAGGAGATTGCCACTGTCTCTGATCTATGCAGCCACGAAAGCGAGCAGACGAAAGACCTCGTTCTCGATAGTGAATTTGAGGGTGAAAGCCTGAGGTACACCGAGGCAGACTTGGCGGTTGTATCTGTAAGAGCACAAACTACACCAGGCACGCAGACATTCAGTAAAAGAAAAGGAACCCGAGCGCATCTGGTCTAGCACATCGGCCAATCCGTGCCCACTAATTGCGGTGTCAAGTTAGTATGGAGTTAGGGCATTCGGTAAAAGAAAAAGAACCCGAGCGCATCCGGGTCAGCACATCAGCCTAATTGATATCTGTGCCCACTAATTGCGGCGTCATGGCAATATTGTGATTGCTGGTAGCTGTGTCCAACAGATCCACCACAAGGGCCGTCGACCGTTTTCATGCGGTCGAAGAGCTCCAGATCGACCGGATCAGCGCCTTCAGCATGCTAGGCCTCAGTGATATCTGCCTGTGGCCATTGTTGACGAAGCATAGTAGACTGATGAGGGACGATAGGACCCAAGGAGGGGACTTGATGGGCGATTGGAAACCGAAAGGGGATCGTGCTTAGTACTTGTCAGCATCTGCAGAGGCTTGCAGCCTTGGACTGATCACTTGCTGACCCACACTGGCATCGTATCATAGTATAAGTAATAGTAGTGCTGCACTGCATTTATCTGGCCGGTGCCAGCAAGCCTTCGGTGCGAGATATGAGGTTCAGTAGCGTACAGACCAAAATCGACACGAAGTCATGTTGCGCGACTTTAAAGCAATTCGCGTGAATGAAAGACGCGTCAAGGTCAGAGGTCTATTTTTATACCTCGGTACTCTGGAGACAGACCTAGACAGACTGTGTATCCCTAGCACACTGGCAGCGCTTCGAACGGTAAAAGTTTAACCAGAAAAGGTGCGAAAAGTCGTCATTCTTGCAAATCAATGATGAGTCCGAGTCTTCGTTACTCTTTGTAGTCTAGCCTAGTCCAGCTGAGTCCTTGGGCCCAGCAAGTGGCAAACGGCCAGTTATATTTGGGATCGGAAAGCTGCATTGACAGTCTTTTTCAAGTTGCTCTACTTTTGACCTCGCTTTGTACCTGCGACGTATGATATATGATCCACCGTGGTATCTGCATATACATTGACGACTATCTCTAGACACAAGGCAGATGGCTGTCTTGCCTGCCCACAACAAGATCGATCACCTTGTGGAAGAAAAATATTTAAATGATTTGAATGCAAAACATGACAACAACGCGACATAAAAGTAAAGGAAGGTAAACCCATACGATACCATACTGTAAGTACTTTTCACCGAGCCATGGCATTAGCACCCGCTAGAGTACATTTGTTCATTTGCTGGCCATTCCACGACCACCCCGACCGCCACCCCGACCACGGAATCCAGAACCACCGCCACCGGTATTAGGGCCGCCACTTCTGCTTTCATTAGCAGGAGTAGGCGGAGCACCTCCTCTTGGACGAGGCGCAGGTCGCTCGCCTCTCTCCTTTCTTGTCTCAACACTGATCCGAGTCTGCTGTCCATCAGCGGTATCGACCCAGAGCCCACCTTCGCCACCCTGAGCCTGAGGCAAAGAGGCAATGATGGCTTTCCGGGCTGCGTCGAGAGAATGAAACTCGACAAAGGCACAGGCTTTTGAGCGGACGATATCCATGTCTTTGATGGTTCCAAACCGAGTGGTGAGGTAAGTTGAAAGAGACTGTGGGGTGACCGATTCGACAACCCCTTTGATGAAACATTGAGAGGTTGTCAATGCCTGAACTGCAGCTACGGCGGGATGAACGTTCCTGGCACCTGCTGGAGCGGGAGTAGGACCAGCTTGGACGGGAGTACTGGAAGTCGTGGGAGTTTGAGCACCACTGGGAGTGGTTGAGGACTGAGGAACGATTTCGGATGTTCCTCTGGACTCTTGAGCGACTGCGGCCCCCCATTTTTTCGAGTTTGTTGCTGCAAGATTTGCCCAAGTTTTTGGAGCTGAAGGTGGAGGAGCGGGAGTGGTTACAACTACGGGAGGCGGCGTGGGCGCAGCTGCGGGGGCGGGCGCAGGTTGGACGGATGGAGGAGTCGCAGTGGAAGATCTCGGCACAGGAGATTTTGTTTTCTCGTTGACCTCTGCGGGCTTGTCCTCGAGATGAATACCGTTCGGACGCGGAGACGCAGGCGGGGAGGCTGGAATGTCAGACACAGTCGTTGGGGATTCTTCGACGGCAGGTGGCGGAGTAACAGGTCTTACCACTGGCGGGGTCGGCGGCGGGGTCGGCTCACGAACAGGCTTGGGTTCAGCAACAACAGGCTCAACAGAAGGGGGTTGGGCCGGAGCCGGCTCCGAGTCAGAACCTTCACGAGCTTCATCACTTTCAACAGCCTCTTCCTTCAGGAACCTGAAGATGTCATTAAGAACAAAATACCCATTTGGCTGCTGAGCGAGGAAGAACGTCTGAACAAATTTGCGCCATTCCTCGTTCTGATTCGACATTTCACCGATGACCTGTATGATGATACCCCCGTCCGCACTGGACTGCGCATCGACAGAGTGAATAAACACCTTGCAGTCGTTGTAACCGAGCGACGTGATCTTCTGGTGAATTTCCTGTCCATCACCGGTAAAATCACCGTTATTAAGCATTAATTTTTAACACACCTGCTGGCCGTGACAAGGTTTACCATCTTCGCCCTCTACACCGTGAATAAAGGTGGACTGCTTGGTGTAGAAGAGATGCAAACGATCTGGCTGTTTGTTGACAAACGTGTAGTATTGCGGCACAAACTGCCAGCCAACCTCGGAGGGAACCACATTCCGAGGTGTACTTGTCACTGGGGTGGTCATTCTGAAGATTTGAGTCCTAATATCTCCATACAGTTGAACGCCTACATTATGGATAGAAGGCAGAAACAAAAGTCTTCGTATTTGTATCTGTTATGCTTCCCATCAACTACATACAAATTACCATTTAATCGTGACGCGCTCAATCTTGTCTTCAACTACCATGTCGAGCAACCTGGCCTTCATACTGCTCTTCCTTATTCTTCTGATCTGTATATCTGGAAACGGCGTCTTTGCTTTTGGCGCTGGCAACATTCCTTCGTGAGCTCCTTTCTTGCACACCTATCTGGATCTTAACCGGTCCAGTTTCGCGTATCTCGAGGGCAAGGCTTTCAGACACGGAGATATTGTAAGCTTGAGCACACGTCTTTGATCCAAATGTCACGCCATACAGGAAGACACATTGGCAGAACTCGCTAAACAAATCAGCGGAGGCTTTGCACTAGGCTCTCTTATCGGTAGGGGAGGTTCAAAGTTTGGTGGACTCGATATAAAGCGTGTTTACTTTGGGTGAGTCTTTTCTAGGGTGGACAATTGATTGATTAACATCTTGCAGCAACTGGCTCCGTGACTACAGTCAAGTAGGAACATCATCTGTATCTATACAATACAGCTAACTCTCAAAAACAGGCCGTCGATATTGCAAGCTTGAAAAAACTGCCCCTTCAGACGATTATAAACCTCTGCATGGCCCTTGGCTTCCTCGTACGTGCCCCTATCCTTGTTACGACTCCTGATCTCGTCATAGGCTCACGGTTATGCAACCCACGAATTCGAAGTAACTCAGGACCGTCTCGGAGTCTATCTCCCGGCCGAGCATATCGATAACCCCAAGGGGTACGGCGAAGGCGAGGATGCTAGAAGGTATGATCCTCGACTTCGTGGCCCTGTCGATGTGAGCTCTCTGCCTTTCTTTGAACAGCACTCAAGATTTAACAGCCGAGGGAGTTGGAAGTAGATCCGCGAACCGGCATGAAAAACTACATTGCAAACGGTACGCCGCAGTACGAGGCTGTGCACACTCTTACATCATGCAGAAAATGGCAACTGGGACACGTCAAAGGCTCTCGTTCGACGGACCATTGAAAAGTGTGTGCACTTTGGCAGACAACACCGCTCAAGAAGCGACAAGAAGGACCTATATGAGGCATATCGTCTGTTGGGCCAGCTTGTGGGTGTCTACTCCTCACTTGGAGCTGCTCTTTGATGCGTTCCAGATGCACACCTTGGAAGACTTTCCCGCCCATTCGAATTTTTGCGAACTAGTCCTCATCTCTATGGGTAACACCAGCGTCTTCTCTCACGTAGGTGACCAAGTCCGGATTCAAGCTCCCAATGGCAGCTGGGTCGCTCCAATTGTTACAGGAACTTTTGGAAGTAGTGATTTTATATTTTCACTTCTTGGTGAAGCAACGGATCATCTCTCCGAAGCTTCTGTCTCCGATTTGAACAAACAGCTGGAAGGTGCACGCGCTAAATCTGTGAGCCGTGGAGGAGGACCAGAGAATACTCTTCGCTCACTCTTCTCTTCAATGCCCGGGGGTTCGGGTGGCGAACTTTCGAGGGAGATGGATTCAGTCGAGCGGATTCGTGCTGGTCCTTCTCAAGGCGGAAAGCGTCCAGAAGATATGTCACCACAGGAGCTCCATGCTGTGATTTGGCAGGTGCTCACTTTCAGAGACTCGATCGTCAAGAAGATTGAAAAGACCATTGAAAAGATTCCAGGTTTGGGACCTTTGATTGAGAAGATCATGGATTCGATTTCTGGTGAGGCTCTTTGATACCTCAATTGATTGAACGACCAAATGTAAGGAAGTGTTTGTCTTCACTACGCTAGAGCCGTTCCTTAAGCCTATCCTGCAAACGGCGACCTCAGGTTTGCAGAACGTATCTGGGGAAGTGATCAATAATCATGATCAGTACGAGGTGTTTGATGACCCCCGGGCGGTAAGCTGTTGCCTTGGCTCTGTTTTCATGCTCACGCGAGCAGAGCGATCCCACACATTCGTTCTTGAGCAAGGATCATTTCGTGAGTGTCTTGCTTGTTGGATAATCAAAGCTGAGACCTCTTAGAATTTGATCCTGAATGAACCTGCTGGCCTCGTTGCCAAAGTCATTGTCGTATGTACTCCAAGCCCACATTCTCTGTTCTCAGATTTCGTAGACTCATACGGTTGGTCTAATTATCAAAGCTTGGGACGACAACTCAGTCAACGTACAACATCTAAGTGAAGACATTCTAGCATGCCTCTTCCATCCCGACTTTCATAATTCGTCTTCCAAAGTCCAGCGCGAGATGATTCAATGCGTGAGAGATTGGTATCAGAAACTTGGCCCAAAGCAGCTTGAAGTCGTCAATCGACTTGGCAAGGATGCTGTAAGGAACCACAAGAACATTAGGTTAGCTGGTGAGGGTGGTGTTTCAGCCGCGGAGGGGACCTTTGCATATAATCAGGGTGTGCAATTGCAGCACAACCTTCAAGGATATGCGCAGCAGATTCCGGGGGTTGCACAAGCGAGTTCGGCGTTGGGTGCCATTAGTCAATTTGGTAGTGGGCATGGACATGGAACGAATAGGGAAGGCCCTGGAGGATACGAGCCTCGCGGCAGCAATTATGCACCTCCACCTGGTCCACCACCAAACTTTCCTGATGGTTATGGTCCGCCTCCTGGCCCTCCGCCTTCCTTCCCGTCTCACAACGACAGCTACAACGCACCGTCTTCCTTTCCGTCTCACAACGACGGTTACAACCCATCCTACTTTTCGCCCCCTCCTGGTCCCGGTCCATCCTTCCCTGGTACGTATGCACAAAATAGCAGCTTTTCTCCGCCTCCAGGCAATTTTGCTGAGGGAGGCTATGGAATGCCTGGAGGAGGGCCTTCCTTCCCTGGTGCCGATCCCTACAACAGTAATCCAAGCGGACCACAGTTCCCTGGTGCCCCGGGATACCCGCAGTCCGACCAATATCGCTATTGATTGTAAGTATAAGAATGTTGTAAGTAAAGTACTAGTTGTAGGTAGCAATGAAACTTTGTACGAAGCCGCATGGTCTGTCCATCTCCAAAAATAGAAATATTCTAACTGCTTCCGCATTCTATTCTGGCTCGGTTGTAACTCCCCGTTCAGCCAAGTACTGTTGCATGAAATTGCCAATGATGCATCAATCAAATTTGATAGCGACAATCTGCCATTAGTAGTTTGAGACGCACTTTATTCCGAAGGCACTGTCAGTTGGCAAGAGGCTTCTTTCAGCCATGGACTAACCCTTGCCGAGTGATTGATGACTCGGACTTGCAGATTTCCTACCAACCACATCGACAAAATGGCCAGATATGGCTCAAGCTTCGGAAACAAAGCAATGACGGGTGCCTTAACAACGGAGAGCCGATCGCTTTGAGTCGAAACATACTGGATATTGCTGCTCAATCGTCCGCACTGCCGCATCAAGCAGGTATAAATGGCTGACGATTCGTTGCTACTCCTTCCAAGCTGGTCTTTACTCCTCGATTATACCTCTCCTGGTGCTGGTCACCTAAACCGTCAACAAACAAAAGTCTTTCAACTTGAATACTGCCATTATGGTCTACCTGACGTCGATTTTTTATGTCGTGGCTGCGATGACTATCGCATCCACCACCGCCGCTCCTCTGCCAAAGTAGGTGTCATTTTGGTGTCCTGGAGTCTGATATTTTGTGGTAGCCCCGAAGTTGGCGTCCGTGCTATCGATGAATACGAGTTTGAAGCTCGCGATATAACTCTTCCTTTCAAGGAACGCTCTGAACTTGAGGAGCGATCCCATGCAAGCAACGAAAAGGCCAAACACGCCTTTGAAAAAATTGGCAAGGTTGCCACCTCCATCTTACGCCGTGAAGAGGATGATATACTGCAGAGCCGTGATTTGGAGGAACGATCGCATGCGAGCAACGAAAAGGCCAAGCATGCTTTCGAAAAGATCGGCAGAGTTGCCACCTCCATCTTGCGCCGCACAGATGATGATATACTCGAGAGTCGTAGTCTGGAGGAACGATCACATGCTAGTAACGAGAAGGCTAAGCATGCGTTCCAAAAGATAGGCAAGGTCGTAACTTCGATTGTCCGTCGTGGTATTCTTGGGATTGCCGAGAAACTTGGCAAGGGCGCTGTAAAGGGTGTGGAAAAGCTCGCTCATAAGAAAAAGAAGGCACCGAGTGCACCCCAGCCTCAGCAGACCCAGTCAAATTAACGAATTGGACTACTAGTGGTGAGTCGCTTGCTCCTCTTGGGTTCCCCTCAACGAGTTTTTTAGTGCTGGAACAGTTCGGACGGATAAATAGTGTCTATGAATCTATGTATAAAATTCAGATGTGTATGCCAGTGTATGAATTGGCGAACTGTCCTGAAAGTGCATCGCACCAGCAACCCATTACATTGACTACCCAGGAAAGTACAGAGTGTACTATAAACAGATCTACTCTATGTAATGAATATTTACGGTTCATTGGTCCCAAGTACACAAGAAATGAAAGAATGAGTGGATGAACAGACAACACTTGTAACACAGGCGTTCGGGCATTCATGCCCGTCTAATTTACTTGCCACCGGTAGTTTTGAACAAGATCAATCCGCATAGGGCAATTGAATAACCAAACACCTGAAGTGGTGTGACAGTAGAGCTGTACAACAGGACCGAGCCTGTAATCAGCAGAATATCCTAACGGAGTTGTTTTAGTGCCAATTTATGTCAAATATCCGCTCGAGGACAGACAGATGTCTTACCTTGAACACGCCTGCGAGTGTCAATACTAATCCGCTTGCGACTCCGACCAAAAATACTGCGGCAACGTTCAGGCAAAACGCCACTGCTGCGTTACTTAGCAACACTAACGCGCCAACGCGCTGAAGCTCGTAGAATGGAGCAAGACCCTCAGTAAAAGGTAGAATGAGAAGGTTGAAGACTGCACAGACGGGTGCGTAAAAGTGGAGTGAAACGAGAGGGTCCATTTTTATGTTATGCAGAAGGAGTTGGATCATTACCAGGCGAGAGGCTTCAAACTGGTAATGGCCGCATCGTTAACGCACAGATTGTATCGGAAGGTGTGATAAAACGGCAGCGGAGCGAAAACGCAGAATCGGGACCAAAATAGAATGTCATCTGTCAGAAATGGATACGCTGGCAGCGGGATGAGGTACGCACGACAACGGCGAGAGCCTGGACGGTGAAACCAAAGAGATTGAATTTACTTTCGCCGTGTGAGGCGAGTGCTACGCCTGCTGAGATCATGAGGACGATCATGGCCAGCTTGCGATTGGGTTCTTGAATACGAAATGTGAATGAGATTAGGAGGATTGTGACGGGTACAAATGCCTAGAAAGTGTTGATAAAGCATTGTGATAGAAGAAGTAGAAGATACCTTTAACATTTGGATGTATGAGACGGAGAGATAGAGATAGGCCGTATTTGAAGTGATAAGTGATGCAGAGAAGAGAGCGCCAATTGGGAGAATAGATTTGAGGAAGGTGTCCTTTGTCATATTGACATCTTTTACACCGTCGAGGAGATGCGTTGTTCGCTGTAGGATGCGTGTTCCGATGGCCTTGAAGATATAAGCCTACCGTTCAGTACAAGAGCACAGACAGACCGCAAATGTGAGATGCCAGGTGACCGTCCAGACTGGATATCTGAAGTTGAGTGTGTCATACAGGTAGAAGTTGTAAATGATAACGCTGGAGCTGAGCACGATCCATATTGGAATAATGACCGTCGCAGTGAGCTTTAATTTTTGTCTGGGCACCACTGCAACTGCCGGCGACGGCAATGAAGTGTCTTTGGGCTCCTCTGTAGTTGTCGGCTTTTCGTCAGACATGAGCAGCAGAGAGACGGGATGGCAAACAAAACCACACAGACCTCCTGACCGTCAACTGATGTCCAGCCTTCAGGGCTTTGTCGACCGTGTGTTTGATTGCTTCATCTGAAGAGTTTCTTATGGCTTGCAGGACGTGTGTTGCTCATTCTGCAAGATGGACGCGCCATAGTGGTACGTGTACTCCAATAAACGATTTCATTAATACCGACGCGTCAAAAGGGTCTGATGGCTGGCTACGATCAAAAATCGAATGTCGTTCTTTCGGATTCGAAGGAGAGAGTGTACAGTCTCGAAGAAGGCGTCGAAGAGATTCCACTCGGACTCTATCTCGTAAAGGGCGACATGATGCGAGTATTGCCCATGTAAATCCCAATTTTTCTCATTAATTTCAGAATTCTCATCGGTGAGATCGACGAGACATTGGAAGCCGCAACTCCGCTCTCAGAAATCCGCGCAGAGCCCATGCAGGCCATCCATTATTAGCTGTAGCATAAAATATTGGTCACGGGACCATTCTCGTCTTGTCCATGATTCTATTATGCCGTGCAGAGGACGGCCATGTAGTTCAGGTATTCGACTGCTATGAATTTCATAGGATTTGCTAATGGGCAGTCAAATGCTGCCTTCAGAGACTTTCATGCATTGATTCATTCTGAACTTGGACTCGACCCCGACGCAATTCTTGCCTATTTCTCTGATGGTCGCAGGCTTACTGCTTCTAATTATCGTGAACTCACTGCTGGCTCCACTCTTTTTGTGTTCAACAAGTTCTATCTCGATTACGATATAGAAGACGTCCTCGCTACCCTCAAGGCTGAGCCAAATCTCCAGCCGTCTGTCGAGGAAGACATATCGTCGACTCCACCATATCGACCCTCTCAGCTAGCTAACTCGTATCTTAGAATTGCACATGCTCATTGGGAGCAGCTCAACCAACTAGCCACGGGTTTGGGATATCAGCACGAGGCACTGAGAATAGCTTCTAGCTCTCTCGATTTGAATGTGCTGGCAATCATAGACACATTCGAATCAGTATCTACTCCAGCGCGAAAAGAACTCGAAAAACAAGCCGCATTACTCGCCGGTCTCGACTCTGACCTCTTACTCATCTCCCGTGTAAATGTCCACAACGAGTTTGTCTCCCCTTCCGTCCGCAAAGCCATCGAATCGGGTTCATCACCCCGTCGTACACTAAAGGATTACGTGTCCACCGGCAAGATGCACCAAGTCGCTGATACATGTCTCCGCATGCACAACGAGCTCAAAGACAGGTTTATCGAGATGGAGAACGCTGTCCAAGGTCTCAAACGCGGAGGTGATCAAGCTCGTACTCGCGCGAGTGATGCGCAGCTATTGGATGACGCAATGCTTGGTGTCCGACGCGCCAAAGAGGTTTTTGAGCGGATTGAAGAAATTGCGTCCAACCCCGCTGTCAATGACTCGGTCATCAAGGGTGAGTGGTTTCACTCAAATGTTTCAATCTCAAAGTATCATAGAACTTAAAATACTCGACACAACCCTCCGCACCGAGCTGAACACTCTCTGCACAACTAAAAACGCTTACACAAATCATCTCCTTACAACACTCCGCCAAATATCCTCACTGAACAACACCCTTCTCACACTTCCCCAATCCCTCACCTCTCTCCAGCTCTCTTTCCGTCCCACCGGAGCGTCAGGGACAGCAAACGCCAAAGTCAACTCTTTCTCCCATATCCTGCGATTACACAATATGCTCTACGCGTACGGAGCAACTCTCGTCGAAATAGTTCGCAGAAAGGAATTTGATAGATTCTTTTACGCTCGTGCTCAATCCGTTCTCGAAGTCATGGCCAAAGTTAGCGCCAACGAACGAAAACGGCGACAAGTATATCGTTCGGAAATATACGGTCAGCTACCGTTCGAAACCAAGGGTATGGAGGATGTTTCGGTGCCCACAATCGATTTCTCTCCTACGAGGCCGGCTTCTGATTATGCGTATGCGTTGGAGAGGGATGATGTTGATGAACTGTTGTCCCTGTTGGATGACCTTGAAGATGCCTCCAACACCGACCAAGACACGTCTGCGCTTGTTGCAATTCGGGAGTGTAAAACAGGTTTGGACAAACTGGTTGAAAAGATGGAAAAGATTGAGGGTGGATTTGACAAAATTGCTGAGAGGGTGCTTTTGAGTAGTTCAAGGATTGATCACTCACGGCGGAGGTGTACGTTCTTTTTTTACTCATACATTATTATTCACCGTACCCAGCTATCGAAGCAGGTGACCAAGAGTACCAAGAACTGATCGAGAGGATACGCAGCCTCGAAGAAACTAAAGCCAAAGAAGAAACACGCTTCCTCTCTGAAAAAGCTTCTCTGGAATCGGAACTCCGTCTCCTCAAATCTCGCCTTTCAGACCTCTCCTCTGCATTCTCTGAAGAACGAACAAAGAGCGAACGCCTCGAACGCGACCTATCTAGCGCCCACTCTCAAACCGAAACTGAAATCGAGAAACGCAGGGTATTGGAGGAACTTCATTCAGATCTCACGACCGATATGAAGATGCAGACTCTCGAACTTCAACGCGCTTTGGCAGATGCGACTTCCCAAGCTCAGGTTGCTGAGACGCTACGCAGAGAGTTGGATGTCATGCAAGGAGAGTTTGAGGAGATCAAGGTTCTCGAATCGAGACATGAGCAGCATGTGCAGCAGCTTCTTGAAGAGCAGGCTAGGAATCTTCAATTGCTTGAGGAGGCTCGTTCGAGAGGTGAGGATTTGCAAGGGCAGATCAGGAAGGCACAAGAGGAGAGTGACGATGTCAGAGAGGCGCTGAAGGAAAAGGAGCGGGAAAAGGAGAGAGTGGTTAGGGAGAAAGTTAGTGAACATGAGAGGGTTATGAGGGATTGTAGAGCCGAGGCAGATGGAGATCGGGCAATTCTTGAGAGGAGGTTTGAAGAGGTGCGTGCGGTCAAGGAAAGCGCCGAACGTGAACTTCGGGAGATCAAAGGAGAATTGGATGGTGCGCGGATGGACATCAGTGCACTGAAGATGGACCTAGGAAGGGCTGAGAGAGAGCTGGCTGTTGCACGGGACATTGAACGGGTTCTCCGGGACGATCTCAAGGCAGGTCAGGTATCAAAGGAAGGCTTCGAGATAAGGGTCGAGAAGAGCGAGAGACTCCTCGCAGAGTTTATCGATGTTGCGATTGCCTTTCGCGATTCTCATCTCAAGGCCCTCAATTCGGCTCTGACTATGACCGCGCATCCAAGTTCGCGACAGTCTTCTGCCACACTCGCCGAATCTGTGTTTTCCACTTCCGGTCTGCGACATTCAATCATTCCTAATCCTGCCCAGGATGAGCCCTCACCGATCGATCCGTCGGACCCTCCGGCTGTTCTTGAAGCTCTCAGAGCGTTCGATCACGATGTTTTCTTAGAGGCCATCGCCAAAACGGGATCGACGATACGCAAATGGCAAAGACAATACAAGGAGTACCGGGAGCGCTCAAAAGGCAAGATCTCATTTCGAAACTTTGCTAAGGGAGACTTGGCACTGTTCTTACCAACAAGGAATTCGGTATCCAAGCCTTGGGCTGCATTCAACGGTAAGTAGTGGAGTCTTGAGATGTCCGAGGCTGATCCGGTGCGTAGTTTCATTTCCACACTACTTCCTCCAGGCGACAGGACATCTTGCCGAGCAATTGAAGACCAGAGAGTGGATTGTGGCCAGGATAACTTCCATCAGTGAACGTGTTGTTAGTCATACAGTAAGTTTCCGATTTTCTTTGGCCGCGTTAAATGAGTTTGGGTTAGGATCCATCAAGCAATCCATATGGTCTTGGTGATGGTGTCAAGTATTATATGCTCGAAGTTGAAGATTGGACACAGCCCACCACCACAGGCACGAAGCGGAAGGCTAGCTCAATGAAGAAGGTTCTGCAGGAAACGGCGGAGACTTCTTCTCAGACTCAGACCACGCCAAGTCCCGTTGGAAATACCGCATCCGTTGCTGTGCCAGCAGCGCCGCCTGAAGCAGAGGTAGAGGATACATTTCGAGTGGCGCATTCGCCTAATTCGCATCTCTTTCCCGTTCACCATGCACGGATAAACTCGTCTTCTCCACCCCATCGTCCATCGTCTCTATCCCGGTTGTTAGCTCAGGCTCCTGTGGAGACGGACACTGCGAATAGTACACCTTCACCTTCGAAATCCCCGCCTGCTCCATCTTCACCTTCTGCTTCCACGCTTCCGCATCCCATTGGATCAGTATCAAATAACCTTACGTCACCGTTACGCCCAGGTTCAAGAGCATCCAAACATTCCCGGGTTTCAAGTAGCAACAACTCCCGATTTTCGGCAGGAAGAATCCCGGCAATAGGCAGTGTTTCATCGAACGCGAGTGGGTTTGTCGTCAAGGCTACTGCTACAACTGCGTTAGCTCTCGGTGGTGAACAGCCATTAAGTACATCTCCGATTGAAATGGCAGAACCTTCATTATCGACACCGTCACCGGAAGGGTCAGTGACAGAGGGTTTAGCAATGTTTACTCAAAGGCGCAGAACGAGTTCGTATCTTCCAGATCTTCCAGATTCATCTGGCTCTACTACGCCAGATGGATCGCGACAAAGAACGATGTCGAATGCTGCGACTTCGGCTACCACGACTTTGGCTAATTTTGCAAGTAGTTGGGGAATGTCATTCGGGAGGAAGAAGGGGAGTTCAGCAAAGATAGATCTATCTAGGCTTGCGACGACTGCAGCGGCAAGTGGAGCTGCAACTGGCACATCGTCGCCATTGAATGATGGAGAAACGGCGAGCGATTTGTTGAAGAGATTTTAGATTTGAAAAATCTTGTGTACATTCTATAATGGGGGTGGACGGGTAGGATTTCAATGGCACGATTCGATGCGTCAAACGCGTCAAAAGTGGCCGACGTAAGTAGATTGGTGGCATCTCCCGTTAATTGATATCTGCATACGGTGGCACGCGGATTCATCATATGTATGATTCCTTGTGCTATTGCCTATCCGAAGGGAGATGCTCAAGCTTCCAAAGCCTTGGAGATACGGCGCTGTGTGAAGTTCCGAAGAGTTCTGATGCGCTGGTGACGTACAGTAGCGTACTCTTCGTACAAGTTCCTGTCAAAGCTCACTCACACTGCACGCAATGGTGTCTGTCCGGCAAGGAGATCCGTGGGTTTAGACTTCATCAAAATTTAGGTGATGTGGCCAGTCACTCTATTGTGCTTTTGAAGTCAAATATGTAAAAATATGATGCGCGCCATTCATTCATTTTAGGTACCATCACTACCACCTTCGCAAATTGTGGGGCGGGCACCAAGCGGGCACAAAAATGCGGGGTAACATCGGCAGTTCTTCGTTCTATTTCGGTTTTCAAGGTCGGAAGCGTTGGCAAGCAAGAGGCGACTGCTCTGCAGAAGAAGAGGTTGAAGTATCATCGAAGTAATTGAAGCATCATGGAAGAAACGACAACACAAGTTTGAAGGGTTGAACGCGTTGAATGGAAGAACATATGAGCCGAAACATTCGATGCATCCGATCTAGGTCCGGCGTACCTCTGGAGAAAATTTGAGTATATAAAGTCGGTCTGATGACTGCTTCTTCTTATCTCACCGACTTCGTTCACAATGGCCGGAGGCGTAGTTGCGACCGCAGGTGGCGAGACTGGTTTTATCCACTTGATTGATCCAAAACGAAAGTGGTACAACAACAGAAGGTTAGTATCATCAACTTTCTTCAATCAAAGCTTACAGTTCATAGACTCATCACTCTCAATGCCTGGATTGTATTACTGTGAGTGCTACTGGTCTTTCAATTCAGCGCACCCATATTAACTATCCAGGCTCATAACCTCTTCTACAAATGGTTATGACGGGAGTATGATGAACGGCCTGCAAAGTCTCACCCAATGGGAGACCTTTTTCAACTTCCCGCATGGCGGTATGATCGGTCTGCTGAATGCCATTCAAGTATGTTCGTGTTCGTTCTGCTTCCGTTCTTACAATCGCTTAGAACATTGGCGCTCTCGCTGGTTATCCCTTTGCTCCGTACTGTTCTGATGGCATAGGCAGAAGACCTACTATCTTTCTGGGTGCTGTCATCATGTGTATAGGTACAGCCATTCAGACTGCCTCTCAATCTGTCGGTATGTTCATCGGAGCGCGGTATGTCAGTTGCTTTCTGGTTGCCTGTCATTGACCATGCGCTCAAGTTTCCTCATTGGGTTCGGTCTCACCTTTGCCGGCAAGTAATTTTGATATCTGCTTAATTCATTGTGGTTATACTACTCCGTCAGCTAATGCCGCCCCCATGCTTGTCACCGAGCTTTCTTACCCAACGTATCGTGCTCCGCTAACTGCAACATATAACTCGCTATGGTACTCTGGAGCCATTGTGTGAGTTTAGTCAGGGAGACTCCACTTGTGCTAAATCCATCACAGAGCAGCGTGGACAACGTTCGGAACCTTTAAGATTAACAGTACATGGGCATGGCGTGTTCCGTCTGTACTTCAAGGACTTCCATCCGTGTTGCAGGTTTTATTGATCTGGTTCGTCCCCGAATCACCAAGGTACCTGGTCAGCAAGGGCAAGGACGCTCAGGCACTCAAAACCCTCGCCTACTATCACGCTGACGGTAACGCTGAGGATACCCTAGTCCGATATGAGTTTGAGGAGATCAAGGCTGCAATTGAGTTTGACCAGACCGGTCTGTTTTTCTTTTTTTTTTCTTTTTTTTTTTCGTACTCACTTGTTCAATCAGTCGCTTCAAATGTCACCTGGAAGTCTCTTATCACTTCACCTGGCAACCGCAAGCGCATGAGAATCATCATTGCTATTGCTTTCTTCTCTCAATGGTCCGGAAACGGTCTGGTATCCTACTACCTGAACAAGGTCCTCAGTCAAATTGGTGTCACGGACGCCTTCGATCAGGTATGTTTTATGATCCAGTCGATCTCATCTTGAACAACTCCCCAGCTTTTGATAAATGGTATCCTCCAAATTTGGAATCTGGCTTGGGCCTTGGGTGCTTCCTTCATGTGCGAGAAATACGGTCGGAGAGCTATGTTCATGGTTTCCTGTTTTGGTCAGTATTATAGCTTTTGAGACATTTCGCTGACCCGTCGTAGGAATGTTCTTTTTCTTCGCTTCGCAGACGATATGTTTCGCGGTCTACAGCGAGAAGGGCATACCAGCAGCCGCGCACGGTATGATTGCCTTTATCTTCCTGTACTACGCTGCCTATGAGTAAGTTGACCTCTGAATGATTCTGCAACCTCATTGAATACATTCCAGCATCGCCTTTACGCCTCTCATCGTGCTCTACACTGTTGAAATTCTTCCCTACCCGCTCCGTGCTAAAGGATTCAATGTGTTCAACTTTACTATCTCTGTGGCATTGATCTTCAACCAGTACGTCAACCCAATAGCATTGGAACACATAACATGGCGGTATTATGTACGTTTTTTTGTCTTTCACATTCCAGCTAATCGATCCTTCACCTAGATCGTTTATGTAGTTTGGATTCTCTTCGAGGCAGCATTTTGTTACAGATACGTTATCGAAACTAAAAATCTTACTCTCGAGGAAACAGCTGCACTGTTTGACGGAGATGAGGCCACGGAAAACATCGCAGCGGCTACCCATGGTGCTATCGTGCACGACGAAAAGGGTTCAGGGTCATTTACGCATGCGCACGAATTCATCAAAGAGGCGTAGTAGATGGAGCTCTTTCATGATTTTCCGAACATTATAGTCTTACTATTACGGTCTCTGTATTATAAAATTTCACGCCGCATTCCACATGACATGTCAGTTTTAATCCGCCATTCGTGCTAGACGCTGCTAGCCTGTTTGCGGACCCCGAAGATACGCCTAAACGCGCCAGGATACATACCCCGGGTCTTGGCTGGGTTCACCTGGGCAAAGTATGACGTGCCTCTGAGCAAGATCGCTTCGCGACTACCGCTCCTGATCGAGGCCTGATCTGATGCCTGTTCGCTATCTATCGGTCCCAGCGCACTGATTGACACCAAAGCCGTATCCCTGAATCTTCAGTCTTAAAGCTCGAGGAGATGAAATATATTAAGTAACAACAAACCAGAACAAAAACAGGAAGAAGAAAATGGTGTACACGTAGAACTAGAAGATCAGTGAAGGACAGTGACAATGAGCGGACTGGCGGAAAGTCTCGACAAGGACACTGATATGGACGTAGGTAGGAGGGTAGGTAAGGCTTGTTTGCTCATTCCAAGTCCTTGACTAACTTCAGCCCATCTTGCCATCCTTTTTCTTCTTGTTACGCGGTGGTGTCATGGGTCGACCCATATTCATTCCTCCGTATGGTATTTTTGCTTTCTTCTCTGCTGGTTTCAGGATCTAAAGCACAGCTCAGTCTTGAGGTAGTACGGCCGAGAAATAAGCATTACCTGGAACGAGCATAGCAATGTTTCATCCACACTCATCATTGCTCCGGCGTTATCAAACTCTCCGCAGTAGTTTGGAGCAGAAAACAAGGTTACTAGATGTCGTTTGGCGAAAAACTCGTAACCGTCCTCTACGACCTGGACACAGGTGTTTGGAACGATTTATTGCATAACGAATGGCGACATACCTGGTGGGCCCGACAAATCAAATCCATATCATGTTTTTGCAGGAACCGCGACACGACATCCGGACCAAAGGTGAACGATACACCTCTGTCATTTTCTGACCAGCCCGTAATGTCTTTGTCTGGGTCTGACCACAAAAGGTCACATAGCAGTCCTATGCAAGGTCGTGGTAAGCCATTTCAGCGGGTTATTGAGCCACACAGACCTGTGTCAGGAACGTCGGTAGGCCGCATCACTCTCCGTATCTGCTCCATGGATTGCAGGTCTGGACTAAGACCGCCGTGCATTGTGAAAATTTTCTCATCAATGATGGCTGCGATAGGGAGACAATTGAAGCAGTCGGTAAATGTTTTCCACAATTTAATGTTATATCGGCGTTTACCTGCAGAACAGACTGTCAAGCCGGAGCACGGAGAAAATACGCCGCAGACGTACATTCGTCGTAAAACCCGTATATTCTGTTGATGCTCGCACATTCGTGATTTCCTCGTAAAATAAAAAAGTTTTCGGGATATTTAATCTTGTATGCAAGAAGCAAACAGATTGTTTCGAGTGATTGCTTTCCTCTGTCGACATAATCGCCAAGGAAGAGGTAGTTTGCCTCTGGGGGGAATCCGCCATATTCGAACAGACGCAATAGGTCGTAATACTGCCCATGGATGTCGCCTAATCAGCGAGTGAGAATTTTTCATTAAGGTTGTGTGGAGTAGTCCGTACCACAGATCTTTATTGGAGCTTCGAGCTCCAGCAAAATGGGCTGATTTATGAAGATCTCGCGCGCTTTTGTACACAAGTACTTGATCTCGTATTCCTGTAGCTGGACGGGCTTGCCGGGACGATTTCCTCGCACTGAAGAAAGAGATGTTAGACTGAGAAAGGACAGGGGGCCAGTCCTTATCAGACTGGCATATAGACAGGCTGTGAAATGGAATTGCAAGGCTGTTTAACAGCACTTTTTTATTGCAATTCGGTGGGGGTGACAACCATTGAAGATAAAGTGCCAGCTCACCTTCCAACAAGCGGTCTATAACAGAGTCAAGATCAATCTCGGTGGCGCTCTCTGCCATGTCTCAGACAACGAAATGGGGGCTGTTCGTATGGATTGTCCTCAAAGGTCGTTGCTTGTCGTCGGCGGGTGAGAAGTAAGAATTATTAAAAGGGTTTGACAGCGAAATTTTGAGGCTGGTCTTGAGCAACGCCGAACAAAGAAACTGTCAAGCAACGCTTTTCGCAGTGGTCAGCCTGCTGCTAACACTGCACAAGACGGTGACGAGGTATAAATCGATGAAGGTAACGGTGCAAACGCTGATAACCCGTTGATGAGAAATCTCACGTGGTCTGTTCTGCGATGATTCCGTACGCCGCCGGTACGGGCGATGCAGGTGGATTGAAGCAATATACATATTATATACCAAGTCCACATTAAACTAATGCATAATAATCTATTGGACATGATTGTCTCTCAAGTCCGCGTTTCCTCAGCATTTTCTGTCCTCCTCTGTCTCCGTCTTCGCCTCCTAAATGGATCAGATACAAATGGCCATTGAAAGCAAAATATCTTACCTGGGAAACATCGGTCCCTTGGGCATCATCCGCTCATCCAAGTCTAGTGCCACATTTGACGCAGCCTGGAATCCCTCAATCCACTCCACCACCGCACCGATATCTCTAGCTTGCAGTAAAAACTGTTGTCCCTCCATGCGCACTCGAATCACGTTTCTACGCTTGAGATAATCATTTGCGAGACCTGATTCAGAATGTTGAAGAGTGTAGGCTTTCACTAACATGGATGCAGAGCCTGAAGGAACGTCTTGAGTGGATGCAGTAAGAGTGTTGCGGGATGAGGATGTACGTGGGGTTCGACCTGAATCGACTTCCTGCGCGTGAGGGGGGATAGAGACAGTGAGACTGATGTTAGATTGTGACGGAGACGTCATCGCAGGTGAGCTATTGCTCGCAGTTAAGAGGTTGGAATTTGATGATCCAGAGCCTGAAGAGCTGGACCCGAAGGAAGGTCGAGGGATGTTGAAAGAACTTCTGGGCGAGCGCGGAGTTTTAGACATTGCGCTAGGAACATCGCTTCTTGATCGGCTATGTGTTCGTGGTTTGAGGAACGAGGAAAACCTAGACCTGCTGGGACTTTCATTCATCTCGGAAAGAGGTGCCGGAGGCGCCAAGAATGTAGACGACGAGGAAGAGGATGGTGGCTGCGGAATCCTCAACTCCGTGTGTCCATCCCCTTCAGTTCGCTCGTCCACCAGCTTGGCAGCTGTCTCCGTCCCGGTTTGCCTCCCTGATGCACTGGGATTGTAGGTTGCACTCCCGTTGCCGACTACACTGACATCCCCCACACCGATCTTATTCTCCCACCACTCGCCCAATGTACCCGCGGAGGGACACTTATAGACGCGAAAGACGGTGCCTTCCAATTCGCAGAGGACACGTCTCCACTTGCGATCCTTGGCTTGAACACCAGCGGCAGCAAACTCCATTTTGCGAGGCATTATGGCACGAAGGTAGATAGAATTGGAGTAGGCTGGGAGTTTTTCTTTTCCTTCGCATTCTTCAGCACCCATAGTGGCCGAAGAAGCCGCAGCCTGTGGATGTGATTTTGACTGGTGAGGTGGGAGGAAATCCGGGTACGGTGGCGGTAGAGTCGTGGGTGAGAATGTGGGCATTGACCCACGACGACGTAGAGATGGATGTTGCTGTTCTTGTGCTGGATTTATAGTGCTGGTGGTAACAGTGGTGGATGTAGACCCTGCTGCAGCTGCGCGGACAACACCGAGGGGCACGTTGTCATCGTCCTCATTCAGATTGACAATGCGGCTATTAGATGGTTCAGTATCAGGGTGAGGTTGCTTTGATTTGATACTGAAGATACTGTTAGTGTTTCTTTGAATGAGCTTGACTTCATCAAGACTAGGACGTGAATGAAAGTTGACCAAGCTTTTTGAAGCGTGTTTGTACATGCTAGGACGAGTAGGAACGTCGGTAACAAGAGGGGAACGAAGGAAGGAGGGTAGACGGAAGGCGTCACCGGGTCTTGGAGTTTCCATACTCGAGTCCGGCATTTGGACCGTGTCGTCAGTTGCAGGATCAGTATGTGATGTACCAGTTTCTCGAGACGAGAAATAGTCAGTGTTTTCAGTGTTTTGGTATCGAGTCGGGTGTTTTGCTGTGGGAGTGATACCAGGATCGCCTGCCTTTGCTTTTCCTTTATCAAACATACGCCTCGTCGTTGGAGAGGGCGACTTGTTAAGAAAAGAAAGGTCGAGACGAGAAGTGTCAATAAGTGGGAGAGTAGAGCGGGCCTGATACGGAGAGGTATAGGATGCACGGGACGGAGGTCTTGTTTCGCTGCTTGTGCTTGAGCGTGGCATGCCGGATTCGTCATATTCTCCCTCTGTAGGGTCTTCTGGTGAATCCATATAGACTTCTTCTGCGTCTTCGTCTGTGTCCTCTGCATCGTCCATCATGTCGTCTAGATCTTCATCATTTTGATCATCTTCTGGCTGGTCATCTGGACTGAGACCTAATGTGGGCATGTGTCTGAGGTGACTTTGCTTGCGCTGGGATGACCCAGGAATGGGAACTGGAGCTGGAACTGGAAGAGTGGGAAGATGAAGGATTGGCATTGGTTGCCGAGTAATAATGGAAGGCGAGAGCCGTACGGAGCCTTTATCTTCGTTGAGGATGAAGCTAAAACGATGAAGTGGCATGGGAAGTCCACTCGGACGAGCTGGCTCTTCACTGGTCGTCAAGCGCAACGACGAACGAGAGGCTGCAGGTGCAGGTTTAGTAAGTTTGTTTCTTGATGGGCCAGCTGCTGTGGTGAGTTGTGCTGTTGACATTGAGTGGCGCCCAACTAGATTTCCAGCGTCAGACTGCGATGAATGGTCACTTTCTGTTGCTTCCATAGGCAACATAGGCTGTGACATGAAGGGCTTGGGCGACATCGCCATGTAAGGACCATCACTCGGTTTTCTGACGAAAATACTGCGAAATTGGCCGACTTTGCGCAGGATTCTGCTAGTACGGGTCTTGAACACCATCAGCGACGACAAGAACGCAGCTGTAATTCTCACCTCGCGCACGACATCCATAGCGGTAGAGCGTAAGCTATTTCATCATACACAGCCCACGTGGTAGAGTTGAAACAACAATAGGCGCTTAGGCTCATGCAGCAACAAACAAACCATTCTGGTCAAGAAAAAAGCAAAAAGAATTTCGTTGTGACGTAATATATCGCTGCAACTTTCTGTGTTCACTACTTCCGTACTTCCTCCTTAAAATATACAGGCCTCATCCTTACCAAGTTTGATGCATCTATGACAAGTTCAGTCAAGGCCATGGAAGAAAGGCAACGACTCACGTTCCACCAACGCCCTCAAAGATAGGCCCGCAACACGTATATCCAGTAGGACCTGGACAGTCGGTCAGATTGAGTCACAGACGCAGGTAGAGTTTCATACACGTCTACGAAATAAGCACCTATCAATCCTAGGAAAGAATTACTCACCAAATTGTTGATACCGCCTGGGATATTTTATTTCATTAGGTTGAAAGGGTCGAATGAGACGTTACTCACAGTGGAGATGTTGAACGTCTGCCGACGTGGGCACAGCAGCACCTTGCATAGCAAAGAGGTGGGCGAAGAGTAGGAGAAGAGCGGTCGAAAGGAACCTGGACATGTTTCTGAGTTTGTCTCAGAGTGGACACCCTTTATATATAGCAGAGTTTGGCAAGCCAAGCATGCGCCCGCAGTGTTAGACATCACTTTCAGTCTAGACAGCATCTTCAACAAGGCCGGAACTTGGGCTAACGCTTGGCTTTTTTGCAGAAACGCTCTCCAGCATCCCTACAATGCACTAATTGACTTTTACGTGTCTTTCCGTCCCTTTGTAAGACACCATTAGAACATCTGGCTACGATCTTACCAAATGCTGTCTTTCTCCTCCAAGTTAGGCTTGTAGAAACCACAACAGGGCAATTTGCAAAGTGAGCCTCAAATCAGACGAGCACGTCGTTTTCTTTTCAATCTCAGACCGAACAATATCCTGCACAAGTATGTTAATAACCATGTTCGTACTTCCTCTCCCTAATGCGCTAATCTGCCATTATGCTTCCCCCGTGGTTCTGGCAAAAAGCTTCACAGTGACTCTCTTGACCTCTCGATAAAAGGAACGAAGGTCCCATCCTCCTGCGGACTAACTAAGCAAAAATACACCGGTAAAGTTGACTTACCTTTTCGTGTCTTTTGAACTTGTACCTTCTCCTGCTCTACCTTCTCTGCATTCGCTTCAGATGCGTCTTCGACACGCTGTACTGCAAGATTATCCGTTGCTGATGCTTCTTTCGCCCGAAGTTTGGCGCGGTCAATTATTCTGTCGTACGTCAGTGGCGCTTCCCCTCCAATGAGACACTGACCCTTGTAATGCCTCATATTCAGCATAGATATCGTGAAAATCGGGTAGTTCTTGCTCAGCGAGCTCTCCTAATCTGGGGGACACTCGAATGATAGGAATAAGGTAAGGATCATCTTCGGGATGCGTATCTGTGATCTCAGTTGCAGCCCATGCGAGATGTTGCAGGGACTCTGTCAACGGTAAAGTCTCGACGGTTCTGTCTTCGGATGCTCCCTCGACTTGCACATCCTGTGGCTGATCCATGTCGTCGTCACTGTGCGGTTCTTCGATTGAGCAACGTTCCGAATCGAAATCGGACCAGGAAGACTCCGGTGCCTCGTCATCTTCCTCGTCCTCTTCGTCTTCCTCGTCCTCTTCGTAAATTGGAAATTGAAGTTCCGGTGGATCAACTCCAGCGGCTTTGGCTTCCGCCAGCTCTGTTATCCGAATCATGTCCCATGCAACCGTTATACTCAACTCGGCTGCATCGCTTCCATCAGCCTCGGTGGCGTCACTATAGTCAATCACTGTGGTGTCAACGCGCAGTACAAACGCAGGAAAAGTTGGATGGTAGCAATCTGACCACGGAAGAGGCTTTGTAGTCCGTAACGGCTTGCGATTATAAGGGTGGACGATATTCGGCCAAACCGGGACACACATATGCGGCTCGACCTCTGCTGTTCTGGTGGAACGCGACAAACCCCGTTGAAGAGGACGGAACTGAATCCGATGGAATTCACGATCTGGCCAAGGCAACTGCTCCTTCATCTAGATAAAATACTGAGACTCAGATCATAGAAGAGCAAACGACGAACGTCGGAACAATAGCCAACATATTTCTTGAATGTTAGGCATCGAATTTCAGACCGCGCAATATCATCGAGCCCATCACAATAGAAGTCGACCGTAGCCTCCGCATTTAGTGAAACCACGATATATGTGTCTATGTAAGGCACAAAACCGAGCTTTTGCTCTGTCATTGTTTTCGGTATGTAGTGCAGTGGCACAGGGTGGTGGGTAGTGGAAAGTGTTTTATGTTTTGACTGATCAGTGGTTTTTGTATAGATGCAAGGACAAAGGGAAGGACAAGGACTTGAGACATCTTGGTTGCCTCAAAAGTTATTTTTGGATGTCCTTTGTGTTTTAGTCTCCTCTGAATCAGGCAAGCATGGTCTGATGCTTCTTTTGTTTTTCTTTTTCACAGAGGTTCCGATACAATATAAGACTGACGATCTTGGTTCAGCACGGCACTTACAATAACTTTGCGCCAAAAAATGGTGCTACGCTTTTCTCTGCCTCAAGATACCGTAAAAGTCCCCAACCTCAGCTCCAAGAGATGGCCCGGGGAAATTTTTGGCTCACACGACTCTGTCAAATATCCAGTCTTTCTCTGTCTGGAGGACACCAAAGGTCCTCTGGACGAAGAGTCACAGCAGAAGCTTCAGGAAGCGATCCAAACAAGCAGATCCTGTCGCTCCGACCACCCTCGTCCATGCCTTTTTCTGGGCAATGGAGGAGATGACACTCATCGACCACCCGAGAAGTCCGATACATGCGAGATTTGTTTGCTCGCAACGTTCGGGAAACAGCCGTACAATGCTCTTCCTGATATTCTCAAATACCTTGTCGTTTCTATCGAGCCAAATAAAAGTCGCATATCGGGCCGTCGGAAATTGCGCATCCAGAATTGGAGGAACAAGCACTCTTGGTTGATTCTATGGAAATACAAGTGTCCCACCACTGACCTTGTCGAGTGGACTCGACCAGACGGACGATTTACTTTGAATCATCAAGATCAAACCTACTTGATCCAATACGGCAAACAGCTGCGGAACCGTTGGCAGAAACATGCCCAGAACACTTTATCGTTCAGACAGATCATGTTTAATGACACGGTGTCTTACTTCCAAACGATACGCAAGGTATTTGTACTTCGGTTCAAACTGCTCCGCCTCCTGATACCTTGTTCAGAATAATTACAGCAATTTCACAATGCGTACTGTGGACACACATGCGTCACGTACCAGTCGCATGAGGGGTCTGACAGGGTCCACTGCTTCTTTGCGACCACCACAATTTGGTTCAGAGGAAACTCTCAGTGACCTCGCTAGCATTTCGAGAAATATTTCTCGCCTATCGCTCGACTCTTACTCTTTCCGTTCAGCCGTTTTGCGTTCGCCGGGTATGGGTATCGTGAAGGGAAATCGGTTTTCCGAGCTCTTTTTAGATTGAAAACTTACTGGGTCTCACTTATTTAAGATATACGAACGTCAACTGGATTGCGTAATGTACGATAATCTACTAGTATAATACACATGAATACTACATTGTTTTATATTACTCCTGCTAAGTTAGTAGCGACCTTAGCTATGACTTCTCAAGACTAACCTCAACGACAGCCTTGCGAAGATTTCAGCTCTTCGCCATTGACACTTTGTGACATCACCCAATCGAAACCGGGTCTATGCTGCTAGCCTGACACACGAGAGGTTCCACAAACGGTAGATAAACTGGAGTTATACACGAGTGTGTACTGCAATCACCTCATAGTCACATGGGTCTATTAATATAAACATGCCATACCCCCCCGGGTGTGGCATGATTGCATCAATCAAAAGCGCTCGGCTCTATGAATGCCAGTAATTCTGGCAATAATTTGTAAATTTAACATTTTAGGTAGCTAGTCGACCTGGTCCCGTGAAGCAGCCATTCGTCAGCGCCGCTCCCTGATCTGCATAGTCACATGAGCTGAGCTCGGATTCTACATGACAAGAAACAAGCAAGGTAGCAAACGACGAGCCCTTGGTCGAGGAGTACATAGTACCTTGCTTAACTTGCCACATCACCAACGTACAAGAATACTCAACCAGGAAGCTGTGGCTGCACAACGGCAGGAGGGTCTTCGGCGCCAACTACGCAGCATTCATGTAGTCTTATATTTGTCGCGGGGTCATATGTGCGTGACCCCCCATCTTATGTAATCATGTGCCTCTAGGATAATACTACTGCATATAATACGATACCCACCTGTTCTATGGCAACCAATACCCACTGGCAGGACCCAGAGGGCATTTCAATCATTAAAGCCATCGTTTCGAAGAAGATTCCGCAATGGCCTGATGGACTTAGACTGGCGCAGCTAGAAGCAGTTATCCGGATTCTTGATGGAGAGGACTTACTGGATATCGCACCGACTGGTTCCGGGAAGTCAGCTCTCTTCTTTGTTCCCATTCTGGTGTATCAGGAGCTGTCAGCGCATCCTGATCTTTACCCAAATTATTCGAAGAAAGGCCGTCGTCTTCCCGTTGGCATTGTTGTTACACCTACAAAGGGTTTAGCCCGTAATCTGGTGCGTATTACTGTTTCATTACTTTGTGCAAGTCTTAAAGCTACGCAGGTTCGAGAGCTCGCTCTACACAATGTCTCTGCTCTGTCCTACTGTCATGAAACACTCACTGAAGCTCGTAAAGCCGATATCAATCTGTCCAAGGAAATCATCAAAGGTGAAAAGTACAGGGTTGTCTTCGTTGATCCAGAGCATCTCAAGGCCAAGGAGTGGAGGCAAGTTGCGAATTCAGAGAGCTTCTCAAAGAATATCGTCTACGGAGCTGTTGACGAAGCCCATCTGGTAGATATATGGGGGGCTTCTTTTCGCAAAGACTTCGCATTTATCGGACAGTATTTCCGCTCTCACCTACCCTCTCACATCTCTATCTTTGGCATCACTGCAATGTTGGAGCCTGGACATCGCACACTTTCAGTTTGCAAGAGTCTCGGATTTAAGGAGGGGCACTTTCATCTAATTCGTCATTCTAACGATGAGAGATATCAGAGAGTGGGATATAAGGATCAAAAGCAAGGTCGCGTTCATGAATTGATGAAGAGCGAAAACTAGGATAGCTGTACAGGTGATTATAGACCTTCTGAATGATGACGATGGGTTTGACAGTGCTCTTCCCTTGAAGAAAGGACCGTAGCAACTGTCTGTGACGAAGAGAGTGTGGATCAGGACTACTTCTATCAATCCTTGTAAACAACGTGTCGAGAAAGTCACTGAGCATGTTAAAGTGTTCCTGGCAGCTCTGCAACACTTTATCCGCATGGTCGAATTTCGAAAGAAGGGGCCTCTTTTGTTGTTGATGGGAAAACGGCTCGAGTAAACTCTGGGCTGAAGCTGGCGTTGTTGGACTGGGGGTTTGCGAGGGTGTTATTCCAGCACTTTCAAAAGCCTGAATTAGCTGTGTAATTTGGGGTGATATCTGGGGCGTAGTTGGAGCACTTGAAGACGATGGTAGACAATACTCAGGAGAGTCTGCTAAGGCTGGTCGTTGGGGAATGGTTGGAATTGGCGGCAGTAATCCTTGCTTCTTGTATGCACGCTTTTTCGGTTGATTTGTTTTAGATAGTGGTGGAGAAGGATCCGTCATATTGATTTCTTCATAAAATAGAGGTAA
>QLOY01016154.1:0-28766 GCA_003313965.1 Megacollybia marginata
CTTTTGCCACACTCTGATGCTTCAATGAATCTTCGTGAGTCTGACAGCGAGCTGTGCTCTTTACATGATGCTCTGAGTGGTAGTATCAGTCAGACTACGATGTCCTAGTGTCTGAACTTGTACGTGGTTGAATTACTCACCACCTAATCAAGTTCATTACCAAAAGACTTCACTCCTTTCCACCAGACCTCTATTGTGAATACCTTATCTGGACCAATAGGCGCCATGGAATCAGTCTGGAACACTCATCATGGGAATTACAACCCAAGATAGTGGCTGTTTCCCAAGACTCATGTTTATTACACATATTCACACCAAGCCCATGCAAAAATGCTGTGTCAGGACTCTGAGATATGGGTAACTCAGATTAATTAATTAATTCATCCAGACAGGATCTCTGACTCACTAATCTTGGGATCTTGTCACCAATCTAGGATCTTGTCTTGATCTCACAGGATCTGATCTTTGACTGGAATATTGACTCACAAATCTAGGAATCTATCTTTGACTCAAGCACTGAGTCAAGACTGACTCAGAATTAAATCTAGTCAGAGATAAATTGGCTAAATTTAGATTGTACTATTAGTATGTAAACCCTGTAGCTCACCAGCTAATATCAAGTTTTCCCCCTTGAAGCCAAACTCACTGAAGAGTCCCTTCTATGTATGTTGTACAATGTCTGACATGTCATTAGCTATGCATTAGGAAGTGATTTGACTTCTGGTAAATCATTCCTGGAATGGCAGCCAGAACACTTCAACAAGGACATCAGGAAAAATTGGTTTTGCCCTAGGTCAACCTCAAGTTGACTGAGGTCACCTCATGTCAACCTCAAGTTGACTGAGGTCACCTCATGTCAACTTAGGTCAACCCAGGGTCAACCCAGGTCAACCCAGGTCAACTCAGGTCAGCTCAGGGCAACCTAGGTCAACCCAGGTTTATTGAGAAAATTGAGGTTGTGCAAGGTCAACCTGAATCAACCTACATTCTATAAGTGTATGTTGCTTTTGTTCAATTATCTCAGGTCAACCCAGGGTCAGCCCAAGGTTAGTCCAAGGTTAACCTAAGGGTAGCAAGGTTATCTAGGTTAAGTAGGGTAAATATTTAAAAGTTAGGTTACTCTATTAAGTTGATGTGGCATACTACTTAAGCTGATAGTATACAAACACATACCAAGTAATAGCCTGTTATACAGCTGCGGACAGTCAAAAGCGGCAAAGATTTTTAGACATCTTAGATATTCTCGGACTTGTGCGGAATCAACAGATCTCATTGAGTACTGTCTCTACAAATATTTAGAGATTTATCTATCGAGCCATTCCTTTCCAAATTGGGAATTGATTTTTGGGCCCTCCAAATTTGGCGGACAGGCAAACAAATCGCTAAAATATTGAAAAAAATATATATCAACAGCATTTTATGAGCTGAGTCTGATTCTGAATGAATTGAGACCTGCAAAGACAAGGTGTTGGCGTAGTAGAGCATACAAATTTTGATTACCTAATGCATGACACCATCATTTCCCTGTCAAATCCTGTGGAACAGCATTGCGGCAAGCCAAAGAAGAAGGCAGCTGTCCAAAAGGTCTTCAGCATGTACTCAAGGAGTGTCAAGGAGTGTGGCTTTGATGTGAGTGCTTGCCCTGTTGATGTTTGGTTGATGTGATCAAAAAGTTTATCAGCGTTTTATGCTTACCACAACGGCCTGACAGGAACAAGACAAGAAAGGCTCTTCTATGGGCCATTTGGAAGTTTAGACAGCATCAGTGCATCTCAGAGGGTAGACTTAAGGCATTTGAGGAGGACTCACAGCATAAAGCAGGCCAATAGTTTGCAAAATTTTGGCCAAAAAATTTGGCGGAACCAAAATGTTGCTGAAAAAATCCGAAAAAATCGTTTTTATACATTAATTAGCCTTCTGAGTTTGAATACAACATTAACTAAGTCTTAAAGTGCATGGATCCCTCAATATTAAATTTGCTGCTTTTGACTGTCCGCAGCTGTAGAAATAATTTTAATTAGTGCCTTTATCAAGAATTGAACCACTCACCTTGTTAGGTTATCTAAGTTGCCAACTCAGACACCTTAACCACTGAACCAAACTGGCTTATATGGTCTAACTTAGTATTTGCTATTTATTCCACCACTCAGCTGACTTCATCTTTTTATACTACTTGACCACATCATCAAATTTTATTTTGCTATTTTATGCTTAGTAAGCATCATTTTGAGATTGCCAAGTGGGTGTGGAGTAACCAAAATAGACATGATTTGTCAAAATACCCACCATTTGGAAAAGGGTTCACTCTTAGGGTCAGTTAAGTCTAATCTAAGGAACTAGAGTTTATTGAGGTTGACCCAAGATACCTGGGCTGACCTGGGCCAACCTATAAGTTGACCTGAAATTGACCCAAGGAAATAAAGTATTTTGAGGTTTATAGAGGTTGACCTGAGATGACCTGGGCTGACCTGAGATGACCTAGGTGGACTTGAGATGTCCTGAGATGTCCTAAGATATCTTGAGATGTCCTGGGGTGACCTGGGGTGTCTCAGGTTAAAACCAGTTTTTCCTGATGGAGGTCCTTGGTTTCTTTAAGGATTACTGTGAAGCTGTGTTTCATGAGTCAATGGTTTTTATGAGACTTAAATGCTTATTGAGAATTGCAATGGCTGAGAGTGAGCATAAGCTCAATGCTATCAAACCATGTCAGGCACCCCCTTGGAAACACCTTATTAGGTGGAACATGTACTGCTTCAATAACCCATCTAAGATGGTGTTGGGACCAAGGTCATGCCCAAACTGGAAGGTCTGCCCAATCAAAGGGATGGTCCTCCCATTTGGGAAGAACATTGGAGTAGAATTTGTATGCCTTATACTAACACATTAGGAGTTTGTAGTATAAGTTTGAATGAGTATGAATAGACTGGTCCTCCTACTGGTCCTCCCAGCTCTGGTCCTGTCTTTGTGGGCATCCCCACTGACACTGGGCATCCTATTCATGCATGGTCAGCCCTCCATGTTGAAATGGGCATCCCCCCACCTGTCCTGGGTTACCCACTCATGTTGGTCCTCCTGTCCATGCTATCTGGAACCTGGTCCACCCACCTTGCCTATGTTGGTCCTCCCATTTTCATCTGGTCTTTGGTCAGACTTAGCTGGTCTGCCCAGAGCCTAAGTTGTAGAGCTTGGTCCACCCACTAAGTGTACCTCGGTCATCCCAGGGTACCAATTTGTCAAGCTTGGTCCACCCATTAAGTGTACCTTGGTCATCCCAGTCCTCATAGCAATTTTGTTTGAAAACTACTACAGTGGCAAATCTTCCTCATAGTAAGCATCAGCAATCAATCGCATCCAAAGCATCAACTAAGCCTGTCTCTTCATTTTCCTCATCTAACTCACTACCCTGATCACTTACTTCATCATCTTCCATGTCTACTGAGACTAATGCTGTTACTCTGTGAACTTGTGCCTTCAATAAAGTATCAGCAGAGGGACCCCAGAGCGGGAGTTCATCTCCTGCAGCGAGTGGTTCCAGAGGTTTCTGCCAATCTGCACAAGCCTATTGCATCCTAGCTGAAGTTGATGATGAATATCAGGCAAGTCCACTGGATAACTGTAAGTCCTATCATAATTTAGCAATAAAGCCATACCTGATCCACTAAGTGCATCTTTGACTATTCTCCACTCCTCTGCAAAACACTGTTGAAGGCAATGTCATTTATGAAGTAACCAATCCTCTTCCTCTTTGCAGTGGTCCACCTCCAACATCTGATTCACACTTTGAAAGGGGCAGTAAGAACAGTAATTACTATTCAAGTAGGACATCTCACCACTAAAGCATGTACATTTGAATCCTTCTAAATAAATGCTGTTACCTACTATAAAAGAATTATTGTCAATGACCTGTTTGTATTCAACTATAACATGGGAATCCCAGGACTAATGGGATGACCATATAACATGGGAGTCCCATGCCTGAATTCAAGTAGGACTTCTTGCCACTAAAGCATGTACATTTGAATCCTTCTGAATAAATGCTGTTACCTACTGTAAAAGAATTACTGTTGATAACCTGTTTGTATTCAACTATAACATGGGAATCCCAGGACTGATGAAGGAAGAATGGGATGACCATATGACATGGGAGTCCCATGCCTGATGAAGGAAGTGGGATGACCATATAACATGGGATGACCATATCAGCATGGGAGTCCCATGCCTGAATTCCAGAAGATGGGATGACCATACTGTATGAGAGTCTGACAAGGGCATCTCAGGTCTAAAAACTACCAATAAGGAGGACCATAGCTAGGTTGGATGACCCTACACTGATGGGGATGACCATCTATGCTAACAGGAAGGACCAAATATCTGCTGGTCATCCTCTTGTTGGCCCAGTAAGACCATGACTATGTGGTCTATTTGCTGGGATACCCACCTCCTTATTGGGTATGCCCAGGGCAGACCTTCCGGTTTGGGCATGACCTTGGTCCCAACACCATCTTAGATGGGTTATTGAAGCAGTACATGTTCCACCTAATAAGGTGTTTCCAAGGGGGTGCCTGATGTGATCAAACCAAACATGCCAATCAAACTGGGTGGTGAATTCTTTGAATTGGAGAGGGAGGTACTGTATCATTTTGAATGATCAGCCCATGTTACATGTTACAGGGGTGTTCATTGACTGGAGTGATCATCTTGGCCCCGTGACTGTTACACCTTCCTAAAGTGGTGCCAAAAATGGCAATAAGCGCCCATTTTGGCACTGTAACAGTGTTCAAAAGCTTAGTGTTATACATTACATGTACCAAATTCATTCAGTTCAGATGTGCTTGTTACACATTACTGAACACTTGATTGAAATGATACAGTACTCACAAATGACACAAATGAGAAGAGCAGTGAAGATGGGACTGGCAAGAGCAAAAGTGACAGCAGTAGTGATGACTGTCACTCAAGTGACTCTGCATCAGCAAGGAGCGAGCTGGATGACAGGTTGAATGCTGGCATGAAGCATGCACCAAGGTCTTGTGTAAGGAGAAGGCAGGTGATGAAATCCCAGACTGGAAAGATCTGGCTGTCATGGAGGAAGAGGATGTTGAGTTTAAAGATGTGGAGTGGGTATGTTGTTGGGAGCTGGCAAGGAAGGGGGAGCCAGAGCCTGAAGACCTCAAAACCAACTGCAAGGGGAAGCATGCAAAAAAAGACTAAAAGTAAGCAGAGCAGGCACACTAAGAAGAAAGTGAAGACATCTGACAATCCAAAGGGTGCATTTACTTACCAAGTCCAAGATCAATAACCAACAAGGCCAAAGATATACCAAGCAATTTCACTTCTGAGTCTTCCATCACTACCCCAGTTAATAATGACGAGATGTCTCTGCCACCTCCAAAGCAAACTGTGTTGTTTCCTTGGAATGAGGTTTGGGAACTGAAGAAGGCACCTGATGATGCACTGGAGTGGTTTAAGCCACTATTCAATGAATTCACCAGCATTAATTTGGGTAAAGGCTGGGAGGAGCTATTGAACCATTATGCAGCATTGGAACAGGCATACGGATTTGTTTACAAAAAAGGTAATACCAGTTTGAAGAAGGCTGGTAGATCATCACAGATTAACAGCTGGATATCAAAAGGTTGAATGCGAGTGGAGTGGCCAAAATTAGGTGAAGGTGATGTCATGTTTTGCCAGGTCTGGTGGAATTGGTGGAAGAGTCTGCAGCCAAAGTGGCGAGAATGGGTTCCAAAGTTGCCACTGAGGAAAGAGTTGGGAGTGAATGGCACTTATCCATCTCGAAAAGAGTATAGCAACAAGTGGGACAGTTTATGCCTTCCTGGACCTAATGGGTTGACTAGCATGGTCGCAGGGTTGATGTGGTGGGGTGAGGCATTGCAATTCTCTGATTCGTGGATTGATTTCTTTGTGATGGAGGATTGGTGGCCAGCAGTTGGTGATGTAGCTTGGGTTTGTGAAGGGTTGATGAATTTCATTAAGAAACAGGGACTCGAAGGTGGCAGTGTTCATTGATAAGTTAGTATACTTAGACTTAGACTTGGAATGAGAGCTTGAACTTAACTCACTTTCATTGTCTGCAAACTGAATATGTAAGACCTGCTGCTACAAAATTAGTACAAATTGAGATTAAGCATGCATTTTCCATATCATAAAGTCCACCAAGCATATTAATAGCTTAATATCAAATTAGGTGTGACACCCATGCCCAAATTTAGTGCTAACATTTATATATCTAGATTGTGTCAAAGCCAAGCATGTGTGACATCTATGTAGGTGCTGGAATCAAGTAACCTAAGTTGAACCAGGCCTTGCTACAGCCAGAAAATAATATATTGTTTTGGGTGGTTTACTTTTGAAGTGAACCTGCAGGCTACAGCCTGTAAGATTGCATATACATAAATTAGAGGCCTGTGAATATATATCTCCAGGTACTAGCCTGGTTCAGGCTATAGCCATGATTTCTGTATCAGTTTTCTAGGCTGTAGCCTAGTAGTTTTTCCTAAATCTTATGTCTACAGCTTGTCTTACCGAGTCTATAGATCCATTTGACAAACTGCTCATGTTTGAGGTGGAGTGGCAGAACACATTGTCCTTCAAAAGATACTAGATATGTAAGATAGCAAAGGATGCTTACTATTTCCAGAGTGGCTTGATGGCCATACTGCTCGACCGTCTGTTGACAATCTAACATCTCCAAATCCTGCAGTGGAGACCCCAAGAAATTCATAATAAAGGGTTAAACACAAAGTAAACAAGAGTGTGCAAGCCAAGCTGCAAGCAGGACTGGATTGTACAAGACCAGGATATGGAAGTATGTGTCAAGCGCTGTGAGTGTGACATGTCATGGTGATGTTCACCAATTCACTAAGTCTATATCACCACAGAGGACATCTCAAGATGAGTGGAACAGAGGAGGTAAGCTTTGAATTCAGTGTTCTAGTATGACTCATGAATATTTGTATCAGGTTGGCTGTCCAGTCACACTGAATCGCTGTGGCAAAATGGGTTTTCTCCTGGGTCTAGATGCCAAATCTATCCTTGAAAATGGCCTGCAAGACGCAATGGATGCACATTCCTGCAGAATCTGCAGCATGTTATGGACAAGGTGTTACAATCTCCAACTTTGGTGGCTCAACTTGTGTGTACTCAGCCTATAATGAATATTACTGATCTTGTGGGAATTAGGACCTTTATCAGTGGAAGCAATTGAACGCATTTTACGACTATGCCAATTCCCTGGTCTGCCTATCTGTTGACTGCTTATTATGAGCTAACATTGTTTGAAGCGATCTGACTTTTGGGATCTTGCCTACAGCCATGATTATGACCACCCATTTGTCTTTGAGATGAAATGCATCAATAATGACATCAAGAAATACGACTTGCTTGCTATTCCCTCAAAACTGAATTGGTTGCCACATTGAGAACAGTTGCTTGAATGGTGTCAAGATATCTTTGAGATAGCGCTAGAAACACATTTTCGGGATTTTGCTGCAGAGTTGAAGAAAGAGTCCAAATGACACTGCTATTATTGTACTACCTGAACACTGTGTAATTATTCTGTATCATCCTCATCGTCTTCATCTTTAATATCCGCATCCAAACTAAGCTTCTGAATGAGAAACCACTCGTTTTCAGGAGTATGTACTTTGCTGTCTGGTGTAAGACGGAACCACGGAACCATAGCCACAAGAGAAGAGATACACTTCACTGGAATAACTAGCAAGGCAGCGTCTCCTTCATATCTGCACTGATAAATTGTGTAGAACATTTTTTTGAGCAGGTCGTGATCAGGTTGAGAATAGACAGAGACCATAGCAAGAGGATGCCGCTCATCACCAAAAGTGAGCCTGAAGTAATAATGAACCTCTGCAAATCTTGCCAGTAGACCATCTTGAAGGCAAAACTGAAAGAATTAGAATAAGATTTAGTACTTATAACAGAACATTTACCTTTGCAATAGAGGCCCTCCTCTTGTCTGTACAAGTGGTGCGACTCTCTCTCTCTGAAAATACACTGCGGACCCTCTGTCCATTTGGTAGCTGCAAGCGACCCCATTGTATAACCTTGTTGCAAAAATTCATCTGTGGCCACCCTTGTTCAATCCAAAAAATCTGTAAGGCCTCTGCTTCCATGTTTGTCATCTGATAGGATGCATCCTTGCAAATACACAAGAGAGCATACCCATCTCCCAAATCGTGTGCTCCTCTGGGGTATTGATTACTGTCATTGAGCAGGATGTGGAGATACATTGCAGTTAGGCAATTTGTCTGTGCTCAGAGAACAGCATGGCTAGTTAGGTTTTCCACATATTTGACCAAGGAGCCAATCTTGTTACCCAGATTCCCTATTAGGTTCTCAATGGTATACTGGGAATAGCATGCTAATGGACCAACATGCACTATCTTGAATGTGATGTGGCTGAGAAGATGGATGCTTTGGCGAACAAAATGGATATGATCTGCATTATGCTGGTAGTATAACTGCTCAAAGTCGCAAATAAATTTGAAGAGCCTTTGCTGAATTTCTAGAACACTGTTTCTTGGGATTTTGTACTTTTTGGCTATGCGCACTCCACAAATGAATCTACAGTAGTTGAGATGGAAATCCTCTGGGAGAATATCTTGGAGCAGTGCTGGACCAAGGCCATAGAACCACAGCTCAAATTCGGCTGCTTTGTATCCCAAATTGATTTTCTGAGAGGGATCACATGGAGCACAGCCAAAGGAAGAAGGAATGAAGGGAGTGCATTTGACAATAGAGTGGCTATGTCCTTCCCAGACTTTCCCAACTAGAACCTTGAAAACCCAATCATCTTTTGTATCTGAACCATAGCACTTGAGAGTACCTCACCAAAGTCCTAACAGCAGATCTGGATCATTGAGATCACAGGTGCATAAGATCCATGACAAACATATTTGGTACAGCAAAGGCCATGGAAGATAGTCAGTTTGGTGATCCCAGTCTCAAGGCACTGATGATTGTATTGGGTAAGGTTTGGTGAAGAGCAGAGGTATTTGAGATTCTCCTCATATTGTCGACTGATTTGATTCCTGAATTTGTGCAGATCTCTGAATGAGACATCATTGTGGTCAGAACCATCCATAATGTAATCAATAGGTTTGAGCATTACAGGATAATAATGGCCATCATTGGCTCTGTGGAAACCAATCATAGAACACTGTAATTGACAGCCTTGTTTGCCAGTATGCCTGACTGTACCAGAGATATTGGCCATTGCAGGCCTATCTGCTGTGCCTAGAGCAACATAGAGTGCTGCATCTCTGACAACTTGCTGAAGATGTGCATCATAGTAAGCAAAACCTGCATTTTGCAAAGCAGCAATGTGATAAAGACCACAAAATAGAAAAGAGTTGATATTGGATGGTTTCCCCAGGTATAATCCCACCAGGCATGACATATCTTTTTTTGTAGCACAGTTCTGGACTAAGATTGTGGATAACAAAGATATATATCCAGCAATCGGAAGTCTTGTCTCAAAAAAGCTGGGCACCATCGATAGATATTTGAACAACAATGTCACCAATTTTGAGAGAACCTGAATGGTAGAGCTCTAAGAACTCTGCACCGCAACATGTGTCATAATAAGATTTGATAGAATGTTGCTGTGCCAGTCAGGATACATGCTCAAGGAAGTAATGCATCTGTTGAGCAGTCTCAGCAGAACAGAAAAGTGCCTGAATGACAGGCCCTATAGGAATAGTCATGAGTTGCTTGCATGGCACTTTGATGCTGGTTCTTGACAAGCCTCTCAGGGTCATAACGCACTCAGGACATGCCTTGAGATGAGCATACATGGCAACAAAAGCAACATAGGATCAAACACATATATCATGTATAATCAGTTCTATTCCTGTGAGTAACGAAATGCAGCACTTTACTCTATACAGACTATAGAGCTGTTCATCAGGATGGCATGCAAGGTATGCCTTCGAATTTTTTCATATACATCTTCTGCTGGACAAGCTAGAAACAATGAAGAAGCACAGGTTCACGAGGATCTATATCCGCAGCTTGTTCTTGCAATTGGGCAGATGGATTGCAAAGCTGATATATAGCCTCAGGGGACAATCCACTGTTGTCAAGTGTTGCTCTATGCAATTGATCAATAAATTGTGCAGAGGTCTGGATTTGTGGCAGGAATGATTGCAATCCAGGATTTTTTGGTAGTGGCAGGGGTTGCTGTACTTGTGGCAAATGAGGAGGAGGTGGTGGAGGTGGTACAGGAGGTGGAGGAGGTACAGGAGACGGCTCGTGAGGAGGTGGAGGAGACAGCTCATGAAGAGGTACAGAAAACGATGGAGACAATGCTCTCGAGTGCGAAGATTGTGTCTTGTTTTGCTAAAACATTGTCAAGTCAGTTGATTGATTAATGGGATACTTACTACATACTGTACCAGATGATGAGAAGATTGTTTGCAACATTTTGCGGTCTGAGCTTCTGCTAGGTTGTGTGTGTGCTGAAGTGACTGCTGTAATCCTTCCGGTATTGCCTGCCCTCTTTCTGTGTACATGTTCGCTAAAGCTTCCTTTTCCAAGCCGACAGCATTGCGGAGGCGCTTCTTGGACCGTTGTGAAGCATTGGATTTGATTGGACCAGGAAGAGGCAACAACATAATTGTGGTGATGTGCCGTGACGCATCACAAATGCGATTATGAGCGTAACATGTACAACAAATGTGATGACTATGATGACTGTGTTGCACCATTCATGCTACCTTGACATTTATTCATTATATTCATCACATATTGTGATGAACAGTTTGATATCTGACAATTACATTTGTTTTTAAATGTAAGTTAACTCAATTAAACAATTGCTGGAGTTACAGCTGTTTGCATAAACCTTGACACTAATATACTCACGTTTAAATGTTGAATTTCAAGTTTTGCTTGTACCAGTAGCTTTAGATTCTCTTCATGCGGCTCAAATTTCATTGATTTGTTCATAAAAATTCCAACTGTGTGCCAAGGTTTATGCAAACAGCTGTAATAACTCAAGATAACAAATTCAAACACAGGGACTTTTCACTGGGAGTCATGGCCAATACTTGCTGACTGATCTCCAAGGTATTGTCTCTCCTGGCTTGAACTACGCCATACATTTATTTGACCCACAAGGGCATTCGTAAGCACTATTGATTGTACTGACTGAGTGTATTAGATGGTCAGGTGGTAATCAGTTTGTGTATGGTAACAAGGGGCAGACAGCGATGCATGAGTGGCTCGAGAAGCACAGATGCAACAAGATCTGTAAATCATTGAAGCTGGACAAAGACTCAGGAAACATTCCATGGATGGAGGATTTGGATTCAGAGCCCGATGACAGGCCATCAGCACGATGTTCAAAATCTGGACCTCTTAGAGTTAGATTTCTGGACTCGGAGAAACAGTTTCTTGTAGACATTATATTCTACATACTTCTTGGCTGTACAATTCAAACGAGAGGACTTCTGATGCTCGAGATTGACGGAACAGTGACATCAAAACTTTGTCATACCATAACTTGTCCAACTCGGATTGGGAGAAGGTGTCAAATGACGTGTTTAATGTGTGTCTACTTACTACATTTGGCATAACCTAGTGAGCTGATTAGAGTCAAAAATCCTGCCTGGTACAGCTCGTGCACCATACACTGTAGTCTTTATGAACCTCAGCATCACTCTCAGATATCAGATACGTGGTCATCGTTCAACTTCAAGCGAAGAAGGAAGGCGCTTAGCGGCGCTTAACGGTTCTTAATCGGCTGTCCCATCAATGACGTGACGTGGTAGCATGACATCGACATCGAAGCATCAAATAGAAGTCGAAGTACAACTAAATAAGGCAAGTCAGGAACCGGTCTTAAAAACCCAAGGGTGAAAGACCGAGCCTTACTAAAGTAAGGACTCGGAACTATCCTCCTTCCTGCTCGCTTATAACACCAACATACATTGGCCATTCGTTAACCGCTTGCTGTACGACTACGCACGTCTCGATGCCCTTCAACTGAGGGAGTCGATATACCTTTTGCCCTTTGTCATGCGGTTGATGATGCAAAATGATGACGACAAGTCCGCTTTTCAAATTTCCATGCACTTCACTCCTGAAAGTCAATTCAAGGTATCCACTGCTCTGTCTACATCTTAGTCAATGAACTACCTCCTTGTAGCATCCAGCTGGCTGAGGTTGCAGCATGTTGACACATGTTGGTATCTATGACTGTTGCTAGGGACTTTCCGGCGGGACCATGCCGTGTATACACTTCCTTCCTTCCTTTGGCGGTACAAAGGACATGCTCGCCGCCTCATCGAAAAGGTGATATATTGATCCCAATGGCTGATGCAGTCACTCGAAGACTTCCGCAAATGACCTGTGGCATGACACTTGTGGGTCCACTGTCGTTAGACCCGTTCCTCGAGGTCATTGACCCTCCTCCCTGCTGTTCTCCCTTTCTAACTTCGCTGTCTGTATCTCCCTAATAAGCTGTTTATGCTTGAAAAACAACTGGGCCATATTCTAAAATTGAACTGTGGGCCGTGGCGATCCCGCCTACCCTAGCTCAGCCGGAGATCATATAGTTCCTATTCGCTTTTCTGGTCTCGTTGCCTTCATCCAGCACTTTAGCCGCTTTTCTACCACAGACGCCACTGCCACGCCACTGCCACGCCACCTGCATACCAAAGGGGGTGGCGGGATGGCAACCCGTGACATCACGTGGAGGGAGGGTCCCAGGTCAGCCGAAAATCATGTTTGAATGTCACTTCAAACAGTGCTTCTGAGGGCTCAGATCTATTGAATACACATCAAAAATCATTATAACAGCCATAGATTTACTTTTAACCTCATAGAGCTCTCATATACTGCTTGTAAGTACAGTAGAGTCAATTTGAGTCAGCAGCTTGTCAATGGCACATGTTATGAAACACTCAAAGCACTGTTTTTATAGGTTGTACAGATGGATATAGTAGTAGTAATAAGTTGGGAAACAAATATAACTGGCTTGCAGGAGATTTTTCTAATTTTAGGTAATCATGTGCTGGGAAATTTCCTTTATTGGAGGGAGGGAGGGTCCCTGAGGCTTCCGAAATTCATAAGTGTACGTGATGTAATTTTTTGTGATCCCGCCACCCCCTTGCTGCATACAACTTCTATTGTCTGACAAAAGATCACAGTTGGAGCTCGAGGCTTCCGAAAGGAGATTTTTTGAAGGAAATCTAACAACTCCGGCAGCAGGCACATCCCGCCTACTCAAAATATCTCTTCAAGGGAGCCTAATGGAATATCCGAAACAGCTTGGCATTCGCATTCTTTACTAAATGTGTAAAAAAAACATGTAAAAGGAGAATCCTTAGCAGTGCCGACGGAAAGATACTTTGAAAGGGGTCGGAGGGACCCAAACCGAGCTAGTTGTTTCTTGGTGCCTTAGATCTGAGGCCATTTGCGTACATACAAAAAGATAGCCTCAGAGGTGTCTACATTGAATGCCTAAGATGGGCGCACAGAGGACATGCATCAGTTCAGTCGGTAGTAAATTTCCACCTGTCACCGTCTATAAGTAGACTATTCCAATTCTCCACACTGCGAATTCCATGCCTGGCATTGCCTGCAGGCTATTTCTGGAGAGTCCCTCACATCTCATGCAGGCCTGCACAGGTTTGGAGTTTAAAGAGGTATACTGGCTAGTAGATCTTGTATCCAAACAGGTTATCTACTTTTGCCATGTTCTCCGGACCGGAGTCGTTGGTACAAGTACCTTAGTCGTAGTGGATAGTTCTCGTTGTTTGAAACAATGTATCAAAATAAGACAGATACCGATCATGGAACCCGGGTAGCCATTACTGAGCGTTTCAAAGCACTTTCAAATGGTTCACGTTCCACTGATCGGCGTGGTGCCACTGCCAACTGGAGTCGCCATGACTGAACACTAGCTTTTTGTTTTGTTTGCAAGCCACACATTCGGGATGCGCTTTAAGACGGATTGCAATTTCTCTAAGCCTCACTTCACTTCACTTCTAATATCTTGTACTACTAGTACATACTTGACGCAATGACTACTTGGAAAAATGTCGATGCTGTTATTGAAAACAGACTTTACCTGGGCAAGTGAGTATTTGATCTCGGTTATTATCAATGATATCTTTCTTATTCAACATTATGCATAGTATCATCGCAGCCAAATCTACCCGCTCTCTGACAGACAAAAAGATCACCCACATTCTTTCCGTGTGCAATGAACCCATACCAGCAGAACACCCAGGGTCGGGCATCCGCCACATGCGTATCCCTGTGGAAGACACCGATTATGCCGATCTCCTTATCCATTTGCCTTCTGCAGTAAGATTCATTGATCAAGCCCTTCAAGAGGGAGGTGTAGTTTTGGTCCATTGCGTCCAAGGTCTCTCGCGCAGTGCGACGGTTGTCGCTGCTTACGGTAAGCTACCCTTACCAGTAACTTCCACGGACTCTCATCGTTCATCCAGTCATGTGGGTGCGACGAATGAATGCAACTCAAGCTCTAGAGTTTGTCCGATCAGGTTAGTTGCCTTCTCATCTCTTTAAACCATCAGTTCAATGTGGGGCCACAGTCAGACCTCAGATCTGGCCCAATCCTGGGTTCCACGAACAGTTGGTGCTCTTTGAGCTTTGTGAATACAACCCCTCGCCCTCCAATGGTATATATGCTAGCTGGAGAATCCGCCTAAGCCGTGCATTGCTCCGAACCTTCTTGGTCCCCCCACCACTCTACGAGTAGTCCTAACTCTGAACTTGAGCTCTGATATGTACATATATACATTAATTCTGTTCAATCGACTAGGAGTTCATGGCTTTCCACAAATGGGAGTCGTGCACCGATAAGGCATTACCTAACTTCGAGTGGCATTCTTGAGCCGAGCCGAGAAAGGCTGTTATCTACTCAACGCATATACCTTAGGAATCAGGATGTTTAATACATTTAAAGAGATGCGATTGAGTCTGATTGAGACTCTTGAGAGAGTATAACAAACACTGATGTTAATATTATAATGCCATCGGGTGTTCTATTTACACGCAAATATCTCCCTTCAATCTGTCAGTTAGGGTATCTTCTTAGCTTCAGAGACATTTTAGCCCACAGGGTGAGCGTTGATTCCGGAGTCTGATGATACCTTCCCACATACCCCTGTTCCTCCTGATCCATATAGGTCGCCCGAAAATTTGGGCAATGACACAGATTTACGAGAACTAGTAATCTCATCAAGCCGGTCGACAAGATCAGTCGTTCTAAGCAAGCGTTGCCAAAGCGCCGAAAGAATTTGGTGAAGACTTACTTAAGCAGGTTCTGAGCCTTACTTTAGTAAGTATCTCTAGTATCAACCAGTGTGCGACCCGGCGCTCCACCTTGGGACTACCACAAGACTACCAGTAACGTATCTTCCAGCCTCGATCTGACTGGGTGAGTGTCGCCGGCCTTAAAGTCACCTCGTGGCCAGTTTGCGTGATGTTGTGCCTATTCCCGCTACCTTTAGTAGTGGGTTATAGAGTACATCTTTTTTAAGGTTTGGCGCGCAATCAGGATTTTGGAGAATTATATTGCTTATTAATTAGTTGGCACATGGCGTTTTAATGTGCCGGCGCTGCCGTTCTGTTTGCCGCGTGTCTCAACTCCATCTTACTCCAACGCCAATTCATTCGCTTGCAACTCCGGTCTTTTCAGCGTTTTATAACTCATCGATATATGCTTGGGGTTTGCATGAATAGTGGGAAGGACTTTATACAAAGGACCATGTTAAATACACCATACGCATGGGTGAACGGAGGCGCTTGTGTAGGTACTTGCTGTGTGTAACCTAAAAATAAGTTCAAAGTTTAAAATTTAAGCCATTCAGGTAGCGGGCGTTGCCGGATTGGTCCGGCGCTCGATGGTTATTATATAAGTGCAAACTATGACTCTCCGAGTCGTTCTTTATAGGCAATCAGACATACATCAGGATGGTCTATAGTAGAGTCTTGACCTTCAAATTCACTTGGACTTGTTGTAACTAGAAGATCATGGAATACAGAAGACATGGGACCAGGATAAACAATGTAGCCCTGCAAGGGACGCGGAGTACACTAGCGCTGTTTGGAATGTTGGTAGGAAAGCCAGCACCGCCACTTGTACCTGAGGCAAGTTTTATAGACGTTGAACTTGAACTTGAAGTGAATGAGGTCGGGTTGCTCGTAGACCTAGCTGAGCTGGATGTGGTGCTAGATGAATTGCTGGATGTGATGGCATTCGTAGAAATTACACTGGATGTAGTAATGGAAGTAGTTGACCCGGATGTGGTGTCAGGGATGCATTGATAGGCAATTGAAACGGAGCAGTCGGAACTTCCACCAGTGGATGCTTCGCAGTTGGCAAAGAACACTCCATTCACATTGATCCAAAGCCGGCCACCACATCCCTCAACTGTGATACCACTGATGCCATTCAAGCTGAATGGAATATGGCAAAAGTTCTGGTCAGCCTTTTTATTATGCTCTAGTTAGATTTCCCAGATAACTATGCAAGACTTACAGGGCCGATTACAGTGAAGGAGCACTGGTCTTTTATCCACGCAACCTCATCACCAGTGTCGTGATTAGAACCAATGTTGATTGTAAATGGGTTTATAGAACCAGCTGAACTGGAGATGGATGTACTCGCTGTAGCGATGCTGGACGTAGTGGTAGTAGTCGATGTTGAATTAGAGATGCATTGAAAATCAGCTGAAGTAGAGCAGTTGGAACCTCCCCCGGAGAACGAGTCACATTGGGCAAAGAAAGCTCCATTCACATCAATCCAAAGCGGTCCACCACACCCCTCAACTGTGATGCCACTGACTCCGTTCAAGCTGAATGGAATATGACAGAAGTTCTGATCAGCCTGTTAATGGGACTTGCATAAGATCCAACCAACAACGACATAAGACTTACAGGCCCAATCACAACGGAGGAGCATTGGTCTCGTCCATCTACCCATGCAACCTCGTTACCAGACTCATTATTGGTACCAACATCGATTGCAAAGGTGCCGATAAATGTGCTGGTGGCATTACGAGGAACAATCTGCTCTGGGTTGGCATTCCCGGGGATGGTGAGTACAAGGACAAGGATAATGCTGAATAACATGTCAATCAACCTGTCCTGAATTATGTACTCTTTTATACCTATCCACTAATCCGGGAATATTCACCATTTGCAGCAAGTCACCGACGACATCGGTCTAACCAGTGACGTAACCTGCACTAGGGTACTTCTGCAATCAACTAGAGAGTGTCGCCCCCCGAAAAGAGACATCCAAATTAAACAAACAAATAGGTGACTCAATTTTCAAGTAGTATGTATGTTGTCGATGCAGTGAAAAATCGCCGGTGAACCTTTACATAAAAAGGGTGAGAACGGCAATCAATATTAAGGTACTTAACTTCGGATCCGAGGGACATCGGACGTCGCCTGGTCCAATTCCGAAAATAACTCTCGAATTCACTTGTAGCAACCATCGTAACGTGGCAGCTTTCTATTTCCCTGTGGGTAAAACTTCAAACACAATGGATTATGCCACCTACCTTTGAGTCTGCCCTTCCTTTTTCTTGTGATCAAGGGTATCCCGCCAGATATCGATGAGTTGTCTGTATCGCTATCTCATGTGAACTGATTCGTGAAATTTTGCAACCCGAGTCGAATGTTCGAATCTGAGAGCCTTCAAAACAATTCACATACGAGACTTTTGCGGAGAAAATATAAGAGGAGTATTATCACTTTCTCTGGGCTGGTGGTTCGACTCACTCTGTACAGCTTGAACTTAGTAGGCTTGCTCGAGTGTTCAACATTACAAATCAGCTCGGTAATCGCGCCTGCCGTGTTTACAAGTTTACAAATTGATATTCATCTATATGTCCAAATACATGAACTTGAGTCACAGTAAGACTATGTCCCCGATGAACCCGACTAGAGTGATCGCATGCGCCTGTTTCAGAGTAGTTCTATAGGTCTAAACTTGGGAAGGCGCAGCATCGATACTGAACAGCAAGCTTTATTCATTCACATTTATACTCAATAAGATAATGGCACCCATCCCGTGCACTCTATAACGCTGCAAGTTTACTCCGAACCACTGACCCTTCTACATAATGCGTAGACCTGCAAATAAGTAGAGACGAATCAGACGACAAAGAGACTCACACATCCATCTCCTCAAGACGAACCAGCTTCGTCTTCTTGAAGACTTTCCAAAAAAGGTACAGAACGAAGAAGAACGCAACGTTAATGTACGAGGAGAAAAAGTCGGATGCAGAGAATGGACTGACAGTTGTCCACCCCGAGAAACTATAGCAAGGAATTAATGGCGGAACGGTGGTGAACTGGATTCACGTACAACGCAATGATAGTGAAGGAGATGACGACGACGTATGCACCCCATGGTAACAACTGTGACTTGAAAGGCAAAACATCTCGTGAAATTCCCTGAGCTTTCATCCCTCGATAGAAACGGATATGGGCGATTCCGATACCAATCCAAGTAATCTCTGATCCAAGAGTCGTGATATTCGAAAGCCAGTTGAAAGCGGTCGTAGGTCCTCCAGATCCGCAATTCAAGTAGGCAAGTAAGGAGAACAAGGCCGTAAATGCTAGTGAGAAGATGGGCACACCGCTGGGAAGGATTTTAGAGAAGATCTTTGGGGCTTGGCCTTCCTGCGCAAGCATGAATAAAGTACGAGAAGATGCGTAGAGGTTTTCGTTTCCCGAGGAGAATGCTGAGGTAAGTACGACGGCGTTGATGATGTGATCTAGGACTTTGATGCCTGATGTACGGATGACGATGACGAAAGGTGATTCAGCTGCGGTTCCCGTTGCATCTCTATTCGCTTGGAGGAGGTTGGGATCGGAACGGCTGATGCACATTCCGACGAGCCAGAGTGATAGAATGTCTGCATCATTGTTGAGATACCCGCGTGAATTTAAGCGAAGAAAGTGACTCACAAAGAAGGACGATACGATAGAAAGTTGTGCGAATTGCGGTTCGCATGGTCTTGCGAGGGTTGTAAGCCTCAAGACAGATCGAAGCCAGACTCTCGATACCACCGTAGGAGAATGCGGCTTGAGTTAAGACTGCCCAGACTAGATGAACGAGTCAATAGAGCAACATAGATGAGCGGCAGGTGCTTACATCCCAAAAAGCGAGCTTTGGTGAGAGGCATAATGTTCAAGTAATCGTTGTTGAACGGAGCGTCTCTCCAGTAACGGAATCCGCGACGATCATGGTCTGGTGCACCGCCCAGATCAACAACGAGGCAAACGAGCATGAGGCCGACGATTGTTATAATCTTCAGAAAGGCAAACCAGAACTCGAATTCACCAAAGTACCTAGAACAAGATCAGTCTTCTCGGCGAATAAAAAGAATTACAAACTTGACACCAGCAACGTTGATCGCAATCATGCCGACCAACATGACAGTGACATAGATGGCCAGATGCTTGGTATTGGGATCCCAGTATTGAATAACAATGGAGCCAGCGACGATTTCTCCCGGTGCTGTAAGTGCGGTTTTGAACCAGAATTGCCAACCCATGGCAAAGCCCATAGCATCGTCGACATATCGTCGACTGAACTCGACGAATCCGCCTGCGCTAGGGTCATAAACCATCATCTAAGTAGGCCTTTAGCATGCGAAAACGACCGGAGGAGGCTTTGGACTTGCTTCACCAAGGCAGTACATCATCAAGCCGACGAGCATTCCAACGATGAGATAGCCAAGTACGGCGCCAACAGGTCCTCCGCTTGCTATAGCTTTACCAGAACCAAGGAATAAACCAGTGCCGATTGTTCCTGCCTTGAGGAAATGAGTCAAATTTGGAAGAAAGAGTAACGAGGCCTACGATCGCAATCATGGAGATGTGTCTACCCTTCAAAGAGCGATGCATATGGGGGTCTTTGGTGTCTGCATCAACGACAGTTGCATCCACATTTTCGACGTCGTTGAGGACGTAGCCGGATGTTTTTGTACTCGATTTCTCCTCAGACATGGTTCGTCGGGAGGGGTTGTCGGATGGGGGGGCAGGAAAGGATGTCGCACATTCAGTTTCACAATTTAGGGCAATGTGGATACTCGGTTAAGCGCTTCCATAATTATGTTTAGTTTGAGACGCGGGGTCAATACACTCACGGAAACATAAGTTCCGACGCAGGGTACAATTGGAGCTGCGCAAGCTCTGAGAGTGCTTCAACTGAGTCAAACCCCCTTCAGAAATGCAGTAGAGTTGAACAAGAACCTGCAAGAACGCATGCCTATTCCATCCTTATCGGAATAACTTGACATAAAGATAGCTTGAAACGGTTTCCCTGCCCGCTTCCTCCGAACGGAAGCTCAGCAGAGCCACCTGTGCTCACCAGACAAGTGAAAGCAGAGTGACACGCATATCGCCAAAGATGGCAAACGGTTGGCCTTTCGTTTGCGTACCAGGGATTGTTGAAGACAGGGATCACGCGTGCGCGTGGGAACATCTCACCATTCTTGGAATCTTGCCTTAGGTGTGTCGTTCCGTCTCTTGTCCGTCAACATGTGCCGATACAGTTTCAATAATGTACAATAATGTTTCAATCAGTAATCACCTTTGCGGGCTAAGTACTAAGTACTAAGTACTACCCCTCAGGCCTCAGTACTCAGTCTCTGCAGCTCTAGGACGCTTCACAAATTCAAGTGACAGCTGTTCGACTCGCTGCGTCTACGTTATATATGGAAACGTCAGCTTGCTACTATTCCATAAACGACTGGCTACGCGAGGCTAGCGTCTACCCAGCGTCTGGGATGTATCCACGGGCCGCAAACAAGTACTATCGACTTCTATCTCTGCTGGATCCAAGGGAGTCCCAGGGTCGCTCACAATGATCACCGTAGCGTTTCATAGCTACTTGATCCGTGCTCAGGGAACATCCTTATATATCAGTAATCGCACCATCCTCACTCAGCTTCATCCAATTAGAGGGGCGGTAAGGTGACAGCGTCAAAGTCAAACCGTCTGCTGTAATCGAGTTGTGAAGTTGTCTTTTCAGTTCGTCGCGAGCTTTATCAAATCGGGATGATTTCCAAATTGTATAACGTACGTTGAACAGAAGAAACAAGTTTGAGGGATACAAATACAAATAACAATAGAAAAAGAACGAAGCGAGAGACAGATAAAGCGAGCGAAAAGAAGGCAGGCTATGTAAGAGAAACAGGCCAACAAACGAGTGATTTGGCACAATCGAAGACTGAGGGAGTGAGAATCAGGGGAAGGTGTCACAAAAGAAAATCAGGCCAAGAAACGAGTGAATTGGTGCAATCGAAGACTGCGGGAGTGAGAATCAGAGGAAGGTGTCACAAAAGGCGAAGAAGTAGAACAAGAATACAAGGCAGAAACGGATAAAATAGTGGGGTAAGGGCTTGTAAGGGTGAAAGACCGAGCCTTCGCTGTTTATTTTTCCAACATATTTGCCTTTCACCGATGTCAGTCTGGGACGGCATGATGTGACGAAGACTCACCTCTCTGGTGAATGTCAATACATGGCACCCGATGTAGCCTGGGACGTAGCCAACGGCGGCGTATGCGAACCAGAATCGCCACTTGCGCTTGAAAACCTCGGCATCTTCAAGGTCAGACAGCTTCCTCTGGCATCGGTCCTCTCGAACTTTGTGTACAACCTCATCCGTTACGTTTTCCTCGAAACGACGTGCCCATTCCCGTAGGGTTCGGGGGTAGTCTATCATAAGCATGAGTGAATCGCAACAATAGTCAAGACCTACGAGCTCCGTGGTTCATCACATTCTGCAAAGTCAGCCTGCCCATCGTAGTGCGGTTGGCTGCCTCGATAAGGACCGAAGCGCTAGGTAGAGAAGCATTCGGCCAGAAGTATTTGCGCGCAAAGTCGTGAGTTCTAATAAAAGGATGAGTAAGCACACCGCACACCAGATCCTCTACGAACTGGAACCGAGTGAAACGACTCTCAGGTCTGGTGGTTGAGGTTATGACTGCGGATGCAACGTCGGGTTTGAGTGCCCAGTCGACGAGTTTGAAATAGTGGGCATAATGCAATGGGCCGACGTGCTGATGAAGATATAAATACAGTTTGCTCCTGCGTAGACGATAGAAGTCACCTCGATCATCTCAGAGGAAACGAAGGCGTCGAACTTTCCTCCAAAATGAGATGGAAGATCCCGATAGTCCATCAAGTGTACGGTTATAAAGTCTTGCAGGCCTTCTTTCCGGATTCTCTGTTCCGCCAGCTTCTTCTGTTCGGCGGAGAGTGTCAAAGTATCGACGGTGCATCCCGTTGCCTTCACAGCCTGTGAACGACGTAAGTAGTGTCGGTCACAAAAGCTTGCAAGGCTTACTTCAATTGCGAAGCCGCCCCAACCGGTTCCAAATTCCAGAACCCGATCGCCTTTCTTAATCCGGGCCTGGTCAATCATCATGTGAATTTTTCGCAACTGAGCGATTTCCAAGTCTCCAGGGCTGCGGAAACCACACAAGTCGCCACTGATGCCACCTTCAGCATCGCTCCATAAGGCACAGGAATACCTAAAGCGATATGAGACGAAAAGACCTGAGCACCTAAAACAAATCTTACATCATCTCCTTGCTGAGAAACGTCTCGAACAAATCGTTAGATGTATCGTAACTAACGACAGCATTCCATTTCGATTGCATCCAAGTTGTACCAAGCAACCAGCGCAAAGGTCCGGTAATCCATTGTGAGATGTGTTCGGCACTGGGAAGGTGTTCGAGTTGATGTCTGTTGTTCATCCATAACTGAAATGCTTTCAGGACCATGACGAGTAGCAATCAAATACCATACCTGCAGCATAGCCTCGAGGTCGTTGATCTCTATGTCGCCCCACATATATGCCTCGCCAACTGTATGTCCTGCGTTAGAACTCTGGCAAAAAAATTTGAACATGACATACAAGCAATATCAGTGGAGCTGTTGAAACAAGACATGAGAACATTGCGGAGCACCAAAATTCGAAAGACGTACACAAACATCTTGAGCCAGAACGTTTCCTTATGAACGGTTATAATGACGGGTTCAACCCCAAGCTTAGGTTTTCCAAAAGTTGCAGAGGTCGAGCCTTCGCGTACGACAAGACAGCCCACACGAATAGCCGTGGACAAGCGAGCAAGGACCAGGTTACGGACTGTACGGTGCCTCAGTCACGAAATCAGAGGTTCGATATTTCGTACCAAATGAACATAGGGAATGCTGTAAAGAGACGAAGAGGTTCGGAACGAAGAGCATGTTTGCAAAGAGCGAATGAATGTGGTTGGGGGGCAAACAGGTAAGGAACGAGATATTCAAAATGTTCGCTATAAGAGCCAAACTGATAACACTGAAACGCACAATGCCGCTTTGACCGTGCTTCTAGTGCGGATTGGATATGTTGTAATATCGTATATCAGCGAATGATATGATACAGAACGTTTGCCGGCTAAGTTTTGAGTGGGGCAAATTACATATCTTTGGAGAAACGAACCATCTTCGTCCTGCTTTCAACACGGTAGCCTTGTTGTACACATTTACGTTTCCGAAGGTTTACTGAGGCTTCACAGAGCTCCAAATAGGTACCAGTGTAACAAATGATGTGCGCGTCTTGGGTTGGTGACTTGAAGGTCATGTGATACGACCCGCTGAATAATGATGAAGACAATATTTTGCCATCAATCGCCTAATTTAATTCTGATACATGTTTCTGATATATTTGCAGCTCCGAAAAAACCTAATCTGTTTCAATCCATAGTCGAGAGGCAATAGAAAGCTCCCAGACCTCGAATTTTCGGCCAGATGGGCCTTCAGTATGCCTGCTGGCATAAGTACTCCTTCGCATGGGCGTCTCCAGAAACCTTAAGAGGGAATTGACTAAAGTTCTAAATTGCCGGATCTCGGGATCCGCAAGGATCTGCATCGGAACTCGGCGGAGAGAAGGAAGGAAAGAAGAGAAGGGGACGCCTGGGGATGCCAGCTGACCGTTTAGAATTCTGATATCAATATTGATGGTGAGAGATACGCCACTGCAAATCAGCTGAACCAACACATGTGCGACGACATATCGGGCGGCTGCGGCCCTTCCGCCTACGAGTCCCTGTAGCGGAGGACATTCAGACGACCCTCGATTATTCGGTAAACAGCCATATCGAGAAATCGCTCGGTTAAGTTCGAGTTTCGGAGAGCAGTAAGTAGTCCAAGTCAATTCTCGTTTTACTTAATTTTTAACGACAAACTCTTAGCCGATAATCTCGGCCCGGTCAGTTCGATTATCTCTGATTATCTGCGCAAGGCGAGCGAACGACCTTCGACCTCCTTCGAGGGGTACAGCGAAGATGATACTAATGATAGTCGAACTCAATTTCGTAAATTCTACTCCATTATCTCCGAAAAAGAATTGCGTCAAGCTCCTTATCTTTTCTAAGATTCTATTGGTTCAATCAAGACCAGGAACAGGAACGATGTTGACCCGTTGACCTCCGTTGACCCTTTCCCAAACATATTGGTAGAAGGTGAATATAAAACGAGCAACCCTCGAGCGACCCTCGACTCGGAGCCTTTACGAAATATGTAACATTTAATTATTGAGTTCAACTAATAATAGCATATGTCCCGGAAATCCGCGATGTTCCCCGACCGTTCCGTGCGTCGGGTATTCTACCCTATCCGTTATCTGTTTATCCGCCGCTATTGCCAAAATCGGGGAGAAGTCCGAGGACCGGACCTGGAATTGGATCGCGTCATCCACAAAGGAGAATGGTGCTAGGGAGCGGTTGTCGAAAAAAATGTCTTCGACAGTCGCGACTATTATATTTTCGGCAAGATGGATGCATTCAACTGATGTTCTTCGAAGTTGCATGTATAATCCTTCGAATACAACACATGGGAGCTCGACAAAACAGCAGAGAATCCCGATGAACCGTCGCTCTCACCGCTGCTTTGCCAGCTGACACCCTCCGTGCTAGAAACAAACCATGTCTAAGATGGCTGAACAGGCATGAAATACAACTTACCATGGTCGGTATATTTGTCGTAATATTGACCATGCATCTCAAGTGTCCTTTCAGGCGTAAGCTCATGGACCCAGATGCAGAGTCCACTGCTAGATTGCCACACTCGCATCTCGCAAAGGTCAAGTTACAAGTATTCTTCCAGAGAAGCAAAATCAGACTTTGGAATGAGTGTAGGCCTAGCTGGGTGGGTAGGATTCTTGAAGAAAGAGCCCGAAGCCAATTGTCTTAATGAGACGAAGCCTCTGAAAGTGGCAGAGTTCGATCTCGTCTTCAAGTTACCGTGTTGTGTGGAGTCTTTTTTCACAATGTACATCCCCGCATTAAGAGTTTGAAGCATGCTTTGTATATTACAGGATCTAGTACTGTAAACCAAGACGATATGGTAGAATTCGAATTTGTCATGCTGTTGCGGCCTATCGAACATGGTAGGGTCAATGATCTCCTCGGATTCTGTAATATCTTGTTCAAACGTCCTTTTACGGATCCGGTGTCGAAAGTAATGAAAAGTGGTATCGTCCTTGCATGGGGGGGCTCCAGTTCAGAGATATTGAACCGCAGATCGCTCACCTGAGGTATGGAGCATGCATGCCAGACTCTGAATAGCCTATTTATTTGTTTATAGTGTTTGCACACTCCGCCAAGAAATGATTGACAACTCGAGCTGGTGAATTGAGTTTGGCACCAACCGAGTTATGTATCTTGGGAGATTTACCAGCCGTTTGACTGAGGTCCCTCATGTCACCTCAGTGAGTTTTGATACGAGACTATGACATGTGTGAATCAATAAGTCACTCATCATTGAAGTTGCTGCAATTTGCCAAATGTTTCAAATGTTTCAGTCCATTTTGTATCCATCTCAACCATCCAAGATGAGAGAATCAACTGGTTCTGTGACCAAGTTCCCTCAACTCAATTGCAGCTCAACTCATCCAAAAGTTCTGGAATGGAGCAAGACATTGGAAATGTCTTTAGCTTGAGTGAGAGGCAACAGTATCAATTGAGTATCAACCCTATAGAGTGTTTACATAGGACTTAGTTTCCAAACAAGTTTATGACTGGTGAACAACAATGAACAGCTTCAGTGAGTTGAGCTGGGTAAACAACTGCATTTAGCCTAATCTAGCATTTGATTAATTCAGACCTGTAGCAATTCAATAGGGGAGCTCAAGGTTGGACTTATTTTTTTCATTTTTTTCTACTTATCAACATTCCCAGGGGTTTGAGACTTGTGAAAATACCTTGATATACAGACTAATATATAGTTAAGAGCCCACAGCTCCAGACCCCTGGGAATGTTGATAAGTAGAAACAAATGAAAAAAATAAGTGGAAAATAAGTCCAACCTTGAGCTCCCCTAATAATTCAATCACTTGTGATAAGAAATGACTGCATCTAGACTCAGCTGTTGAGGCAACACATAGGCTGAAAATATCCATCAGGCAATGGAAGACACAATCAGGTTGCATTAAGATTAGACTATACATGTGCATCCATCATGAATCATGATACAATCAGATCTACATGGTTACATAGGGATCTGTCAAAGACAGGTCGCTGAGTACTTTCATTAGGTTTTTCTGTCTCTTTATAATGCTTCCCTTCATATCTTAAGGTTAGTACTAAAGTGACATGCTTATCTGATTGTGCATATTAGCCAACATAAGGAAATGTCTGCAAATTCCAGTAGGTTCTGCCTTGCTGTGATAGCTTTCATGTTCTTCATGGACACTGGACTGTTCATTTCCAATACTGGTAGAAACTTTCAAAGATGCATTAGGCAATGAAAGATGCATTAGGGAATGCACAAGGATTGCTCAGAACCTCTAATGTCAATCTTGGTAGAGCCAACAGATCAATGTGAATGAAAGCTGAACAAGTGTTCAACAAGACAGTGAGGACGAAATGAGCAACATGGTCGCTGTCACATGCCATCACACCAAGATATTTCTTCCCGCATCCAACTTGGCATCTTTGTCATGCATTGTCAGCCCACTGACACACAATTACTCATGATAACAACACATCTTTGCATTGATCTCAGTTGTCTACTGGCCTGTTATCACATCATCACCAGAGGGCTCAAGAAGAAGTTTGATGGTCACCATGATGATGAACTTTTGACATTTGAACAGGGCTGAGTCACATAGGTTCCATGCTGCACTTTGATAATCTATTGAGAGGATAAGCAATGACTGCATCTAGACTTGTGTTACAAATATCAATCAGGCAACAGAAGATACACAGATCAGGGTACATTGAAACTGTTGATGAGACCATCTATATGAGCACCCACCATGATACAATGGGATATAAGGTAAAGGTTGCAAGACATTTGCCCACCTGTATCTATCAATACTACCATGGCATCTCAGGATGAGAACCAAGTGGCCAATGTCATAGGAGGTACTGCATACTATTACATTGTTAGGAGCCTTTCTTTTGGACTATGCTATGGTGTGCTTAATTACCTACTGCTTACTGAGCACATTTCATTAGGCTTTTCTGTCTCTATGTTTTATGCTTCCCTTCATGTCTTAAGGTTAGTACTGAGTCCTTAGTGACATCATGCTCATTTGATTGTGCATGTCAGCCAACACAAGGAAAGGCCTTCAAAATCCAGAAGGTTCCTCTTTGCCCTGATCATTTTCATGTTCCTCATGGACACTGGACTATTCATTTCCAGTGTTGGTGGGGACTTAGCACTGTTTCACTGGGCTGGTGATGCCATCACTAACAATACACCATCCCTTCAGGACTGTTTGTTAGCAGCTGGTGATGCTCCAGTTCTATATGACATATGTGGAGATCTTTTTGAAATTGGGAATGTGAGTTCTCTCTTAAATCTTTGAAACCTGAATCATCTACAGTTCATCATTGGTGATGGCATTGTGCTTTGGCGTGCAACTGCTCTGTGGCCACATTCTTACTGGGTCAAAGGTGGTCTTTGTTTTCTGTTTTTGGGAGATATAGGCATGCACTACAAAGATGAATCTGTGTTCACTAACTAGTTTCAGGACTTGGGTTGTATGACCTCATAAATGCTAGTCTTTCTGAGGTTCATGGTGGAGGCATCATAAGTGATAATGCAAATGATGTTGACATAGCCCGTATCCTTGTTTCAATGGTAGTCAATCTCATGGCTACATTATGTATTGCAGTCAAAGCATGGTATGGTGGTCTTGAACTTTGCTTGTATTTACATTCACATCATGCAGGCAATTCCGTGGTAGCCTGAAGCTTGCATTAATTAAATCTGCTACAAAGAAGTCACTTGTTAATCAAGTGTTGACATTGCTCACTGAGGGTGGCATTATATTCTGTGCTCTTCAGGTGTGATTCATCTTTTTGATATACATGCCTCTAATGCCAACTTCTGCAGCTTTCATATGCTGTTTTTGAACTTGTGATTGTCCCTAGAGAGCTCAAAGCAGGCCCTTTTAATCCCATATCACTTTTTCATGCAGCTATAGCTCCTTGTTTTCCTGTTGTTGCAGTATGTTGTCCCTGTCACATCTACTGCAAATGCTAATTTCACTTGACTGCAGGGAATGTACCCCTCCTTTATTGTTCTGATTATGGCAAAGCAACAGTCTGCCTTTGGTGCCACCTTCATAGCCTGCTCAGAAAATAACCCTGCAGCTCATGATGTCAGCAGTGATGCATGTTAAGCCCTTATTAATGGTAGAAATTGAACCTAAGGGCTTAACTCTTAATAA
>QLOY01016165.1:8032-31951 GCA_003313965.1 Megacollybia marginata
GGGGGTCCTAGAGGCCTTAAACGCGAAATTGTACGGGATATCCGTGACAAATAAGTTGGATGCCCCTTGATTGCTTTGTTCATCTATGATACATTGATTTTCTCCCTGACAATTCACAAGACAAGACAAGAGCATCGCTTGGGAGATGACAGAACCTCTCTCCTTTCCTTGATGCGGCGGGATGGTAAGATGATTCTTGTCGTTTTTTTTTCTAATCACATCATTCCGTCTTGGGGTTATAGGCTCGATATACTTTGCGTCAGTGAGATTCCCTCATGTATGCGAATCTAACTCAATTTTTTTCGTTGGATATCTAGTCTCATGGCACTCTCAAATCTAGGAAATATTGTAACATACTTTGTGAGTGACTTCTCCACACTTATGCTTTAGATACAAAGTGAACCATATCCAGTTCCCACGGGTAAGATCCCCTGTCTGCTTTACTTCTCATTCCGATCGATTAGCCGTATCTACAAGGAGTACTAGCTCCATGCGCTAGTGGGTCAGTATCTGTCTTCTTCACCACATTCCGAACTCTACTCAGAATCACTCTAGTGTCTCCATTGCACTGATGTCAAGACTCGCATTTAACCTACAAGAGCAAGCGACTAAATGCGTCGTAGTAAACAGTGCTCTCGTAAATGTTACATCACCGCAAGATTCGTATTTTGAACTGGACACGATAATGTTTTATGGGAGACAGACTGTGCCTCAGGTGTTGTCGAGTGATGGATTGCATCAGAAAGACTAAAATACGAACATGTGATCAATCTAAATAAAGTACTATGTCCGAAAAGAGCCATTAGGCTCGTGTTGTTGGTCAAAGATCAACTGGTCCTCAGTGGCAAGGTGATTCAAGCTGCTCGTTTCACTGATGTTGAACATTCAATGTACAACACTGATCTGAAGATCGAGTCGAGTTGTCTTGCAATTGACCACCATCCCACCGTCCACTGTCCCGCTGTCCTGCCATCCCACTATCATCCTCACTACGCCATCTGATGCAACCCTCACTACCTATTTTTTCAACTAGATGTACGGTGGCACACCGGGACGGGCCGACAGAGTACCTCAGGCTCGTTGACATGCCAACACTGCCGATTTAGTACTACTACTCTGTACTCCGCGAGCTCCTGCGAGTCATTCTGCAGTAGATCAAATGTATTTCATGTCATTGTACAGCGGGACATGAAGAACAGCTTCTAATTGGGATTTATATGGGCATACAGGCAGCGGGATGATTGGTATGCAGTCACTCATCAGACAATTAGAGAAATAATCTAGAACATTTACAGCGACGGACATTGCATAACAGGAAACAACTTTTACACTCTACTCTTTTCGTTCCGAGTCCCAACAACATGCAAAGGATACCCACGATAGACAGGCAAATCATGTTATCGGATCTTCATATCTTCAGACCTGTGCGTTAACACGCCTCAGTCGATCCCACGATGAGAGATGAAGACTCACGTCATACGATGGATTCGCATATCCAACTTTCGAAACAAATTTGCAATAGTGAGGTGGAGTTCACACCATGTGAGACTAACAGAGATTAGTATCCCTAAGACCTGTAGAAACGAGACGAACTTGATACCCACACGACTTCTTCTCCCTCTCGAAAACGTCACTAAAAACGAATCCAAATTCTTGCCACCTTCATCGACACGAAGCCATCGTTCAGGATTAAATCTATCCGGATCAGGAAAGATTTCCGCATTTATATGGACAATGTATGCGCTCATTCCGATCTCTACCAAAGTTTGTGTAACTATCTTGTCTATACTTATCTTCAAGTTCCAAGACGAATAAACGGTATCCAGCGCTTGAAGCTAACTTTCTTTTCAGTGCGCAACTTCTTCACAGCCAGGTGTAAGGCATAAGCAGCTTCAGCTGGGTCAGGGTACGATACTTCACCCTTTCTAAACAGGTGTCCATAGAACGTGTCTGCTACTACAGGAGCATCCTCATCCCAGATTGACCTATCCAAGCATGAACCAAACAACTTGACGAATGCCGGAGTGAACTCACCACATTGTCCCAACGACTCCATGGAATCCAGCAAACAAAAGTGAGGCGGAGAGATGCATAGCCTCATCAGGAATACCGTTATCGCCTTTGGCCGTCTCGCATGCGTTCAGGAACGCCAACCTTGCTTTGGGCAAAGGGTGTTCCATGATATTTGCCATCGTTAACCGACCATCGCGAAGAAATAGTGCACTCCTGAGAGGATCAATGTTGTCCTGATGTCCGTGGCAAGCGAAATGGACGAATGAGGCATTGGCAAGGGATGTGGATACACATTCGACAGATGAGTACTCTGTGCCTGTGCTGGTGAGCCATGTTCCTGGGACATGCTTTTGAATCATCTCAAGTTCTTTAAGTGCATATGGGAGTTTAGATTGTCCAGGTGCGTCTGCTTCGATAACGGCCAACATATCGAAGTTTTCCGCTGAAGCCGGCTGATCGAGAAGAGCATCCAAGGTGGGGGTATACGATGAGATCACATAGTCTGATAGACAGATAGGCATTTCGTCACCGTAATCACCTGCTGCGTGAAAGGGGAGGAAGGATAATGGACCAGTAGGACACCACCAAAGGCGAGGAGGCGATTCCGAGATCTAAAAGTATATCAGACACAATTGAAGTTCAACAAGGGCCACCACCTTCAGGTTCAGCGCTTCAATGACCGGATGGGCGATAAATAGCCACAAGGCTTTTAAAATGAGCCGAAATAGGTCATCAGCGGTGTGGCCTTGATCCGGTACCTGCACTGCCTTCCTGAGATCGTCGCTGCCCGTTCCTCTATTAGTCAAGATGTCACTGATGTTATCGTTGGCTATATAGTCAATTCCCATACCAGACTGTGCTGCGTGGAGCATTTCACGGAGTGTAAGCACTTGTTCAAGCTTAAGGTCAGGAAAGGAGACATGTTTCACAGTTCCGCAGTCTAGCAGTAGACCGTCGCATCCCTTCTTGGTCGCATTAAGCATGACAACCGGACCGTTCAAGGTGGCATACTTCAATTTGTGGAAAGATTTTGGAAGCATAAAGTCACCGAATCCTGGCAGGTTCCTTACTTCATCGAGAATCTGATTCCGCTCGTCATTCAAAAGACGACAGCGGGATGCTTCTTTTTCTACCTCACGAAGCTCAGGGGACGCACTAGACAGCCCCATTGGCAGGTCTATACCTCGTCGTGAAGATTTTTCAAGGTCTATCGAGATAGTACGGAGCCTCTCTGCCAGTCCCGGTGCAACAGATTGGAGCCCCTCAAGAGGGATATGGAAATGAAGTACGTGAGTCCAAAGGACAGCTCTTCCAGTAGAGAGGAACTCGACTGCTTTCTCCAGGTGGCTTGAACGAATAGCCCAGCTGCATGCCGCAGCCGCAATGCCATGTGTCCTTGCCAACATCTCCTGACGGTCTCGTAGCTCCATGTCAAGTGATGCTAAACGGGGCAGAAGATCGATAGCGTGTCGAAATGCTTCCCCGGCTGAAGGATGTTGGGAAGCATCCGCACCGTGCGCCCACAGCCAAGAAGTCTTGAACTGATCGAGTAAGGAAGCTGTATCACAAAACGCTCCTTCGCGGAAAGCCGCAATCGCAGCATCCAACGGTTCAGGCCGCCTAGTCTGCGAATGAAGTTTGATCAGGGATGTAGCTATGACTGTCGAAGTATGAAGGCGACGACTAGTTGACACTAGTTTAAGACAGTCTTGATACAAAGCTATGGCCTCCTCAATGTCCGGCGTATGGTGGTTTGCCCCAAATCGTGTTGCAAGAGCATTGGCAAGGTCATGCAGTGATTTGGATCGGTCTGGATGAGGGATGGGACAGAGTTCGACTGCTTCTCTATGAAGGGAAACGGCCTCCTCGATGTCTGGCGGGTGACATTTCTTCTCAAAACGCACCAAAAGAGCACAGGCAAGATTGTTCAATGAGCTAGCTCTTGATGGATGAGGGATGGGACAAAGCTCGAGCGCTTCTCTGTTCAAGGAAATAGTCTCTTCGATGTCTGGGAGATCACCCTGCAGATCAAATCGCATAATGATGGCATTAGCAAGACTGTTTAATGAGCTACATCGATTTGGGTGAGGGACGGGACAAAGCTCGAGCACTTCTCTGTTCAAGGAAATAGCCTCTTCGAGATCTGGGAGATCACCCTGCAGCTCAAATGCAGTGAGCAGGGTATTTGCAAGAATGTTTAATGAGCTCCATCGATCTGGGTGAGGGGCAGGATGAAGGACGAGTGCTGCTCTTTGCAAAGAAATAACCTCGTAAAGGTCTGACAGATGGTCATTCCCCTCAAATCGTCTACGAAGAGCCCTTGAAAGGTTCTTTAGTGACATAGATCGATAGGGATGAGGGACAGGACAAAGTGCGAGTGCTTCTCTATGCAAAGAAATAGCTTCTTCGAGGTCAGATAGATGACCCATCTGCTCAAATCGCATAAGCATAGCATTGCCAAGATTGTTTACTGAAGCAGAACGCTGCGGGTGAGGTGCTGGACGTAATGATAGTGAGTGTTGTAATTGAGCTATTGCTGTGTCCAACATAGAGTCTGCGTCAGACTGCTGAACATTTTCTATCTGATCAAACCTGGCCTGACATAGTCTATCTGCTTCCATGTCTTCCTCGATTGCTTGTCGGAGCTGCTGAATTCCCCTGACCCCATCCTGGAGATTGCCACTCTCATTGAACCTCAAGAACAAGGCCATCCCCAGAGATACTAGGTACCGGAATCGCTCAGGATCTGGAGGGGGTAGGAGGAGAATAGCTTCTTGTAAGTGCGAGATAACTTGGTCAATAATATCTGTTTGACCGGAAAGATAAAACTGAACGAGGAGAGCGTCAGAGAGATCAAATAAGATCAAAGCTCGATTGCGATTGTCAAGAGGTCGTAATTCAAGAGCCTTGCTATACATAAGCAGAGCGGTATCAAAGTCCGAGGGTTCAGGGGATTGGCTGAACTCTGTCAGGAGAGAAGAGGCGAGATGAACTATTTCTGATTGCTCCTCGTAATCAATAGCACTGTTTGTCTGTGCAACCGCCTGTCCGACATTCAGTCACCAAGAACCTGGACAAATATTGTTCACCTGTCGAGACCCTATTTGTAGGATTTCGTCTACGTATTCCATTACTTCCAATGCATCTTCAATCCATCCCCACTGGCTGAAGTGAGCTAACAATACCTTGGAAAGATAGTGAAGAGTTTTTGATCGAAGCGGATGCTTTGAATGCTGGTGATCCAAAAGCTGACGTAAAAGGAAGATAGGTCTTTCGAGGATCCAGGGGGAACGGCTCTGTTTACACTGTTGAACAACGAAATAAGCACGATTGTGTAGTTCTGCAGCTTGTTTGTCAACGTCCGCGCTACCGGATGCAGTGGCCGAAAATGATTGATTACGTGAGTGGGATTGTTGAACTTGCGCAGGCGGTGCGGTGGTTCCGGCTCGAGTTACTGAGAGGACACCATCGACGTTAGTGGAGGAAGTATTGGTGGGAGAGAGGGATAACCCAGGTGCTGGACCGATACGGCGTATAGCTTCTTGAGATACGTTCCTAATGGATTATTAAGCTTGCATCCGAATCATCATAAGAAAACGCACCTTTGCCAGTTTGACAAAATGATTGGTAAATCCATCTTTAAATGCGCTCCCGTCCCCATCATGAAGCTTGCATGAAGGACGTAGGTGATGTCGATATGCCTTGCCGAATTGATCGTCGTCGTCGTATGATTCGGGTCGATTTGACACGTACTAAGCTCGAGACGGTGGCTGTTTCCGCCAAAAAGCGTGGCGTTGACGGGGAACTTTGTTTCGCAGATGGTGTTGAGCTGAACCTGTGGTGCATTCTTTTTGCCCCCTCCACTAAGAGACATTCCACCACCCGACCCTTGCTTCCCAGGACGGAACATCATTTGTTCCTTGATGCAAAGCTCGAACCCGCGAAGGATAATGGTGTGCGCTGCGTCAGATTTTACTGTAGCAAAGACGGATACGCGGTCTCCTGGACCGAAACAAGTGTGGTTTCGGTCAATCGTGAGGGTAACACCCTCGCTTGTTACACTGCGTGTTTCAGTTGGCAGTGGAGGGCCACAGGGAATGGAGTTCGTGCTTGTTGATTATGATGGGGACTTGGGTAGAGACGACATTGTCTTTGCGGCGGCAGGGGAGACTTCTACGGAGATTGAGAGAAGAGCGACCGAAGACAATGAGGCGCACTGTTTGCCTTTTACACAGACGCTAGCGAACAGCTCGTATTTAATTCCGGCTGTAAGTAGTAACGAGATAAGTGAGTGAATAGCGAATGCAGCGAGCGTACCTCTGTTTTCAAGAGACAAGGTCGGCGGTACAGATTCAGGAATACGGATTGAGAAAGGGAAATCATGCTGAATGGAATCAGAAATGGGTTCGTCAAAGGTAAAAGATAAACCACCGAGTTCAAATCGCTGTATTCCTCACCCTTGTTTGCAACCCAGAGATTTACCGGAGACGGTCCAACGAAATCGCAATGGATATTATTCTGACCACCACCCGGCAGAATCTCAGTCTTCCTCAGCTCAATTCGAACCCACTTCGCCTTGACCGCAGGCGCTACTCGCACTTGCAATCCCTACGCAAGTGTATCAGCTATGCAACGGTTGAATTATGCCACATACGCCTTGAACTGCAGCTTGAGGTCGCTCTGGTGCACCAGGTGAAATGCCAGGATAGCCTGAGAAGGATTCAGAACGAAAACTTGGACCATGAGAACAATTACAGACCATGGATGAAGTCGACGTTTGGCGGTGGTCGTAGTGCCCTATTTAGCAATCAAAGTCAAAAAACATTGTTTTTAAATCGTTAATGATTGGCTTACAGCTGAACCTGAGTCATTGGAGGCTAGGGAGGGAGAAAACAGAGATCAAGGACGGGAGGTGATGTAGATGACTAAGCATTCGGGCGCCTGCATGACGCTTGCATTCGTCCCGCGGACTCGATTGCTATTCTCCTCCGTCCTGCCTAGGTTTTTATACCTATTGTAGCTTGGGTTTAGAACTATTGGGTGAAGATTATGGAGTGACACCTAATTACGTGCGATTGTGCGATTGGTTCAAAGGTAGTCCCTTGTGCAACCCTTGTGTGATTGCATTCTCCTCTGTGTGATTAGACCTGACACAGGTCCCTCACGCTGTGAGGTTTCCTCGCATCACCTCAGAGGGCCTGTGTGATTACAACAGAGCTGTGCGATTACCCATTAAGTTAAATTTGATTAAGGACAACACTGCCACAACAATTGTTTGCCGGTTACCATCGCGTCAGAAAAACGAAAAACAAAACAAAATGGAGGTTACGTCCAGACAAGCGTAAGTATCATTCGTTCAACAGCCTACTATGTGGTCTCTTCCGGCTGAGGGACAGACTCGAACCTTTATAAAATGGGTCTCTGGCTGCTAAAGCGCCAACGTGTGCGCGCCGCAGTACTATCTAACTGGGTTTACGGTGAGTTGGTATTACTATGGGGATCTGATGACGATGATATTACGTTCCCAAGCCGCCGAGTCGCCAGTGGCAACGGCGTCTCGGGAACGTATAGATATGTATGGTGTTTTGATAGACCTAACACAGGTTATCACGCAGCTTAGTCTCTTCTAAACAGACGATACACGATCGCTGTGACGGTTTTGATAATGCGAATACACGCAGCTTGACTGCAGTCATCATGATGAGTGGAATTTTTTTGGCCTTGGACTTTGTCTGCACAAGTCTCCACTATAGCACTACTTGGAACTTTCAAGTCCACTGGAGACATAAGAGCAAGTGTAAGTTTCCGACTTGATTACGCCTTACTCTTCTTTCCTATCCATCAAATTGATCCTATCCTCCTTAGTACCATCGGATAGATAGATAGATAGATCCGTGGTCCATGATTATTCTGGCTGTCATAGCTTATAAGATACTTACTTGATCATCGTCCCTTTCCGCAAACATTTACTCCCTTCCTTCTGACCTTCACCACAATTCATTATGAGCAAAGTTGAGGATTACTATGACATGTATGCCCTTGGTAGATTTCCTCCTGAACTTACAAACACTAATTGGCAGCCAAACCTGGAACCTCATCCAAATGGTCCCATTCTGTCAGTTCCAGCCACCCTCGTGCAACTCCACCTCACATCTAGTTTCCAAGCGCTCATTTGCTGGGATCACCTATTAACTCTAGGTATTCAATCCTCTAAGTTGTCTCCCAAGACTCATTAGCATTCACTTTCAAGGTGCCGAAAGTACATACTTTTGGACTCGGCCAAAATCATTTGGAACACTCCTCGTCATCTTCAATCGATATTTCGCTTTGCTGAACAGACTTACTATGCTTCAATTCATAAACCTGAGTGCAGAGAAGTACGTATTGAGGAATACTTCTCATGACCAGACAAAATCATCCTTTCACAGTTGTCCGAAGTATGACCTTTACCGCCAAATAAACCTCATCATTACACAGGCTATCATTTGCCGTATGCTTTATCCCACAATTTTGCTATCCCGTATTCAATGATGATACCAGTCCTTTTGACACTTCGAACTTATGCCCTATACGGGTGCAGCCGACGAATACTCTTCCTACTGGTAACTGCAATAGTTTTACTGGCAGGTATTGTCGGAGTATGATTCCCTTTCAATTCATTTCCCTGCAATGCTCAACTTCTCCCTCCTCCAAGTCATCCTTATTCAGACAAGATCCTTCGGAGTTTCCTTTTGGAGGATGTCAGATCATTATTCATACAAAGACAACGTTTGTTTTCTCGTCATTAAACCGATACAATTCATAAATCATTCATTCAGGAATCTGAGTGCGTATTAAACTCCAAATTCAGTTCTCAGGGCCGACCGGCTAACTTCAAATGATCAGGAATTGCATTAAATTGGATTGCTTTGTTCATCTATGATACATTGATTTTCTCCCTGACAATTTACAAGACAAGACAAGAGCATCGCTTGGGAGATGGCAGAACCCCTCTCCTTTCCTTGATGCGGCGGGATGGTAAGTTGATTCTGATCGTTTTTTTTCTAATCACATCATTCCGTCGTGGGGTTATAGGCTCGATATACTTTGCGTCAGTGAGATTCCCTCATGTATGTGAATCTAACTCAAAGTTCTTCGTCGGATATCTAGTCTCATGGCACTCTCAAATCTAGGAAATATCATAACATACTTTGTGAGTGACTTCTCCAAACATATGCTTTAGACACAAAGTGAACCATATCCAGTTCTCACGGGTAAGATCCCCCTGTCTGCTTTACTTCTCATTCCGATTGATTAGCCGTATCTACAAGGAGTACTAGCTCCATGTGCTAGTGTGTCAGTCTTCTTCACCACATTCCGAACTCTACTCAGAATCGCTCTAGTGTCTCCATCGCACTGATGTCAAGACTGGCATTTAACCTACAAGAGCAAGCGACTAAATGCGTCGTAGACAGTGCTCTCGTAAACGTTACATCACCGCAAGATTCGCATTATGAACTGGACACGATAAGGTTTTATGGGAGAGACTCTGTGCCTCAGGTGTCGGGCAGATAGATCAACATTGGAATTAAGTTATTTTGGTGTCTTAGTCTACGGTTCAAAGGTTTTTTCTGGAGAGAATCCAGGCTTATAAGGCTCCCTTGAGCACTTGACTTACCTGCGAGTCTTAGTAGAATCCTGGCAGAGGCCGCATTTTTTATGGACATAGACTCTGAATATGGTCACTTTATAGGCAATACTAATTAAGGTTGAACAGCCTGGGAGTCTCTAAGCATCAATGTTCAACTCTAATACATAAATGGCATAGCTCAATCCGAGGCTAAAAGCATGAGTCTTACAAATATGCACTTCAATCTCAACTGACCATAAATACTGTGCACTTCTCCCAGTTCTGACATTCAACTTCAGGGCTTGAGCTAATTGAAGGTTACCACAAGGAAAAATTTAGGGTCAGAAATCACTGGCAGGTGAGAATTGGTGATTCTTAACTGCGATCACTTGTTGTTCACCATAGCAAATCACTGAAGAGATTCTGTACATTATGTTGATGTTTAATGAGTAGATCCAGATGAAAATATAAAGGTGTGTGTATTCTAATTTCTCGTCTCAGCAAGCACATCCAAACAGGCGCTGGGCCAAGGGTGCTCACTTTCTCCCATTCCAGAAACAGATTTCTGGTAAAGACCAACCAGTCATCAGTGGCAAGGTGATTCAAGCTTATCATCCCACTGATGTTGAACATTCAATATACAACACTGATCTGAAGATCGAGTGGAGTTGTCTTGCAACTGACCACCATCCCACTGTCCTGCCATCCCACTGTCCCATCTGACTCTACTACACCATCTGATGCAACCCTCACTATCTATTTCCTCAACTAGATGTACGGTGGCACGCCGAGTTGGGCCCATTGTTGACATGGCAACACTGCCGATTTTGGTACCTTTCAGCTCATTATAGCACTGCACGAGCTCCTGTGAGTTGTCATTCTGCAGTAGACCAAATGTATTTCATGTCATTGTACAGTGGGATATGAAGAACAATTCCTAATTAGGATTTTTATGGGCATACAGGCAGCGGGATTGGTATGTAGTCACTCATCAGACAATTAGAGAAAGGATCTAGAACATTTACAACAACGGACATTGCATACCAAGAAACAACTTCTACACTCTACTCTTTTCATTCCGTCACAACAACATGCAATGGATACCTGCGATAGACAGGCAAATTATGATATCGGATCTTCATATCTTCAGACCTGTGCATTAACATGTGTCAGTGTGTCCCATGAGGTGAGAGATGAAGACTCACGTCGGACGATGGATCTGCATATCCAACTTTCGAAACAAGTTCGCAATAGTGAGGTAGAGTTTGCACCATGCGAGACTAACAGAGATTAGTCTCCCTAGTAAGACCTGCCTGTGGAAACAAGACAAACTTGATACCCACACAACTTCTCCCTCTTGAAAATGTGAGTAAAAATGAATCCAAGTTCTTATCACCTTCATCAACACAAAGCCATTGTTTGGGATCAAACCTATCTGGATCACATCAGTATTCTTAAGTAAAGCTTTTTTTCACCTTGCTCAAGGTGTAGCAAGGTGAAAAAGCCTGAAAAGCTGCAAGCAGAAAAGTTTGGGTATGTTTTTGAAAAAGCATTAGTTAGGTGAACTACATAGCAAGCCAAAAAGCTGAAAGGCTAACATGAAAAGCAAGGGGGTGTCAGCAATGTGGCCTGATACACAGGGTGGGGGGAGGGAGGGGTCCTGGGTCAGCGGAAATTTTTATTTTGACACCACCTCAAACAAGGTTTCTAAGGCCCAGAAACCCTCAGAATGAGGTAACTAGCTCACAAAAGTAGTGTCTAACCAGGTTATGCCATTGGGAAGGTCATGGCTAGATTGTAGAGCAGATGCAAGGGGTGGTTGGAATAAAAATAATCTACCAGGGGTTGTATAAAAATTTAAGGCCCTGGCTGGCGACCCTCCCTCCCTTCACGTGATCTTACCTGCCTAAAAAGGGTTATCCCTTACCAAAATTAGAATGTATCTTGTTGCATAGGTTTCAGGGGGTAGTAATCCACAAATCTGTATTGATCACAAACTATCAATGTACTATATAATGATCAGCAGCCATTATAGCATGTGGTAGCATGACATCATAAGCAATGGACCAGGTCTGATTTTGGGTTCTGCAGGCAGTGGTATTAACTCAATCATCTAGTCTATGACTCTTTAAAGCTTTAAATCTCATTAAGACTCAAAAACAGATCTATTTGAACCCAAAAAACTGCTGCTTGGATAAGGGTTGACAAAAAAATTTCCAGCCTAGCAGCTGACCCTCCCTCCCTACCTGTGGTCTTGGAATGCTGTTCCGGTTACCCCTTGAGCAGATGTCATATCGTGGTGAGCTGTGACAATCTCACATGGTGTCACAAGGTGACTCAAGTCTAAAGGCTCAGAATGTCATTAAAACACAGCTGTTAGGTAGTATTGTACATAAACAAGTTGTTTATGCTCATGAAATGCTGCTAATTTAAGCTGGAATGAGTTGAATGGAGGGAAATCCAAATTTGGAAGGTCATGTGCTGGGAAATTTCCTTTTTTGGAGGGAGGGAGGGTCCCTTAGTCTGCCAAAATTTCCATTGTTACCCTGTGTATTTTGCTGAGTTGCTGACACCCCCTTGATGAAAAGGTAGCTATTAAAATGACTTGTAAGGATTTCATCACAGCATTCCAATGCCTAGGCCTAGAAGAGGTTTGCACAATTCATTTCTAACATAGATGTGTCAGCACTCATATCAGCATCTTCGAGTTTTTCAGAAGCCACATAATTGCAAGCAACAAGGATATGATCCCAGTCTTCATCAGAGATTCGAGCAACAGACTTGGCAAAGTCATTTGCACTTGCACTGCTATTCTCACAATTGAAGTCCAGTGCATCTGGAAACTTCATGTCATCTTTGAGATTCTTAAAGTGTCAAAAGGCTTGTTCATACTGTCAAACTTAAGTAAGTGATTCACATTAAATTTAAATACTGACTGCCACCATAACCAGTGAAAAAAAGCCCAATCGGATACTGTTCTGATTCAGGGCTAAAGATGGTGCCCTTTGTTGACTTGAGAAGTGGTTTGGCAACCCCAATTATCCAGTTTGTTTGTAAAGGGCCTTCCATATCCTGGCAGAGTAAGAAACATACTGAAAGGAGTGTAGACTTACTGTCTCACCCAGAGAACTAGCAGGGTGTTTCCAAAATATTTCCCCACCATTATTACTTAATAATCTGTGCGCCCATTGCTTTGTCTTGAATGTATCACCAGAAAAGGTATTTGCTACATGGTTGTCCACAAAACCTTGGCACAACCTCCACAGTTTGGAACAAAACTTGTTAAGACAGTCAATTGTCTCAAAAACTTAATAGGCATTGACAAAACTGCACAAAAAACTCACCCAGCCAAAAACAGGATCATTTTCTGCACAGTGTACCTTACTTTAGGATAAACCAGCTGGAAGAGTTGATTGAGTACATTTTCCAATCCATCTGATGACTTCATAAGTGCTGTGGATGGCTGAGTAGAATGTGAGAAGTCTGTAGGCTGATGGCAAGTACTTGGAACACCATTGGCTATGAATGACCTCTGCCACACTGAGAGGCTTCCTACACTTCCTTTGATATATGGAAGCCTAAGGATTTGTTCCATCAGGAAAAACCCTTTTTAACCTGGATGCCTCAAGGTTGACCTGGATCAACCTATGTCAACCTTGGTCAGTCCCAGGTTTAAGTCTCAATTTTCAGGTCAGCCAGGTCAACCTAAGGCCCAAGCCAACCCAGGTCAGCCCAGGTCATGTCTAGGTTAGTCCCAGATCAGCTCAGGTTGACTTAGGTTGACTCAGGTTTACTCAAGTTTGCCAGGTTTGCCAGGTCAAAAAGGGTTTTTCCTGATGCCCCTCAGGCTGAGCGGTAAGTTGTTTCAGGACTTTTGTTTTGACAGGTTTGGTTGTCTCCATGTCAGGATTCTCATTGAGCACAACAAGCTACACAAGAGTAATCAGCACCAGGACAACCACCAGATATAATGATACACACATTATTGGTATGGCCAAGGTCTTGAGTCAAGATATCCTTTGAACTGGCCTTTTTAGCAACAGGCTTGGAGGTGATGGAAGGACAGGTTGCAAAAGCATCATCATCAGTAAGTCCACCAATTGTAGCAAACTCTTTAGACATCTTAGACTTGACTTTAGAGGTACCAGAAGCCTTCCAGTTACCCTTAAGGCTGGTTGCTTGAGGAAGTACCCTTCCAAGTCATCAGTTGATCTGGAAGGAAGAACAGGCAGACATACATCTTCCCAGCCTTGTCACCATTAACTTTGGCACATACTTTCGCTTTACCTGCCTTCACAGTCTCTCAGAGACTAGCCACGCCTGTCTTTCTCTTTGCTGGCTGTGAAAGCATTGTGAGTATGGCTTTATTCCTACTAGTATTGAGACTTACTTGTTTTTCTTTAGCTGAAATTGCAGCCTTGGCTGGCATGTCACATGACAAAATTGTCTAGCAGGTTTCTTGGTCAGAAGGCACAAATAGAGCAGCAGACAACCCACCTCTACCTTCCCATACCCAACCTCACCCAATCTGGACTGGGAGGAACCACAGGACCAGTCTAGAACACTTATCTTGGGAATTACAACCCAAGATAGCAGCTGTTTCCCAAAGACTAATGTTTATTACACATCTTCACACCAAGTCCATGCAATAATGCTGTATTAGGGTCAAGAATGACTCTGAGATATGGGTAATTCCTTAGATTAATTAATTAATTCATCCAGACAGGATCTCTGACTCACTAATCTTGGAATCTTGGGATCTTGTCACCAATCTTAGGATCTTGTCTTGATCTCACAGGATCTGATCTCTGACTGGAATATTGACTCACAAATCTAGGAACTCATCTTTGACTCAAGCACAGAGTCAAGACTGACTCAGAAGCTGTCTAAGCTCTCAGCACATAAAGTTCAATGGGGAGAGAGGGAATAGGAGGTTTCCTGAATAGAAAACTCCTGTCTCTCTGCGAGAGAGATTCCAGAGGACGACGACTCCCTGGAATCAAGTCTCAGGAGTGGGTGGGTGGGTGTTGAGAATTGGCTAACATCGAGGTTGCTGATAAGCCGAAGTTCCCACCTTCTGCTTAGTCAGCAACTCTTGAGTCCATCGCTGCGCTCTTTACTCAAGTACGCAGCTGTCTAAGCTCTTGGCACATAAAGTTCAATGGGGAGAGAGGGAATAGGAGGTTTCCTGAATAGAAAACTCCTGTCTCTCTGCGAGAGAGATTCCAGAGGACGACAACTCCCCAAACAGCTCACAGAGCACAGATGGAATCCTCAGGAATCTGTCTCCCCATGCTAATGTATTATTATTATTTCCAATTCTACCTTATCTTCAGCCATATAGATAGGTTGATGCATACAACATATGACATTGAAAGTGCATGTGGAAAAGCGGATTGAAAAAAAAAGATTCAACAAAAAGGGACTTCTCATGTAAGATAGAAGATGGCTGATGTAGATACAAATCAATAAACCCCACAAGACTTAGTCAATAGCGCTGGCTATGACTGGGTGTACAGCACTGCTGTTCACACCTGAGAAATACAGACAACAAAGATCTTGACTTTGGGAGTGAAAACCTTGAGCGAAAGCATGAAGCCGGGCTCAGGTGGATAAAATATGTCACTATCCACAGGCAAAAGCGGGAAGCCAGGCCCAGGTGAGAATACAACATCAACCTCAAGCGAAAGTGGGAAGCCAGGCTTGGGTGAGAATACAACATCGACCTCGAGCGAAAGCGGGAAGCCAGGCTCGGGTGAGTATCCACAGGCGAAAGCGGGAAGCCAGGCCTGGGTGAAATCATAACATCAACCTCAAGCGAAAGCGGGAAGCCAGGCTTGGGTGATAAACAAATAAAAGTGGGAAAGAGTAATCACAGGCGAAAAGCATGATGCCAGCCTGCTTGAAAGATATATCAAACATAGGCGAAAGGTGGGAAGCCTGGCCCAGTTAAAAGATAGAATTCACAAGTGAAAGGCACAATGCCTGGCCTGCTTGAAAGACACATCAACATAGGCGAAAGGCAGCAAGCCTGGCCCAGTTGAGAGATAGAGTAATCACAGGCAAAAGGCATGATGCCGGCCTGGTTGATAGGGATACATCAACCTCAAGCAAAAGCGGGAAGCTAGACTCGGGTCATAGAAGAATACCAGCCTAGTTTGTAGGATACATCATCCTTGAGCAGAATCGGGAAAGTCGGCTAGGGTGAGAGAAGATCACAGCAAAGTCGGAAGTCCGGTCTGATCAAGAAAGATACATCATCAAGCAAAATGAAGAGCCAGGATCGGGAGGGAGAAGATACAAGATTAAAAACAGGTAGAGGTAGTAAATGCTTGCCATAAGACCTTGAATCCTTGATGTTCTTGCCTGCCCCTTTCAATTTCACTCTAAGTTAGCACAGCATTGATATGATTGCTCCAGTTCCAATTCCATGGAGAAAGCTCACAAATCAAGAGGTACGGGACCATAAAGCTTAGCATAGACAATAGAAGAAGAAAAGCAGAGCAAGACAACGAAGTTCCTAATGTTGAGAATTGGCTAACATCGAGGTTGCTGATAAGCTGAAGTTCCCACCTTCTGCTTAGTCAGCAACTCTTGAGTCCATCGCCAAGTACGCATTAAATCTAGTCAGAGATGAGTGAGTCAAATTGACTAAATTTAGATTGTACCATTAGTATATAAACCCTGTAGCTCACCAGCTAATATCAAGTTTTCCCCCCATCACTGGCTTGAAGCTAAACTTACTGAAGAGTTCCTTCTTGATTTGACTGGACTTTGGAAGACCCAGGGGCTTTGTTTGCCATAAAGTTCAAGTCATTTGTATTGACACCTTTTCTGGAATTGCATATCAGTGCTGAAAGTGCTCACCTTCATAGGAGAAAGGTTGGAGGCTTTGCCCTGATTATTGTTTTGAACTGTTTGGATAGGACTTCCAGTGTTGAAGTTCATTGGATTGGTATTGGATTTCAGATTCAGAGTCAGGAATCTGCTCAGGTTATTCAGACAAAGGCTAGTGAGAAACTGAGTCTTTGCTGACTGTCATTGAATATTGGATTGGATTATTGCAACAGATTATTGGTTCATCTTGAAGAGCTGTAGGGAGATTCACCTAACTCTGGTCAGACACATCAGTTCTAATACTGATACGCCCACTGTGATTGATTGTTTTCACAATGTCACCCATCTATTCACCCCAACACCCACTGTGATTGATTGTTTTCCAATGGTCTCACTCACCCATTTACACCAACATACACATTTCCTAGACTAGTTGCTCATCAGCCAGTCTAATCTTTCAAACTCCATTGTAGGACCCAGGATCTCAATCCTTTGGAGAAATGAACTCACAGCACTTGGTTTTGAGCTGCACCCCCACACACATATTGGAGCCAACCACAACAACCACATTTTCTAACTTAGCTTGACAGACATCTCACTCTCACTGGCTGACAATGAGACCATGGATATTTTAGCAGCAAAATCTTTGTCATCACTGCTGCTATCACTGCCATCATCAGCATAATCCTTGACATGAGTATTTGCAAATTCCATAGTCTTGTCATTGTTGTCAATGGATATGTCTGAGCAATAATGGATGGTGTTGGCCTTCCTGGAGTCCTCCTTTTCCTCCTCCTCAAGCTCAATTTGCACAAGCTGTTTGTAGTTGCATTTCTTGTGGGTGAGGGCATCAGCTACAGCCTTCTTTTTGGCTGCATTAGCTGCAGCTACTTCTGAAGGGGTACATCACTTCTTGGTGCTGTCTTCTCATAGCCTGTCTTCTTTTTAGGGCTAGGAATATGCTCGGACCTGCATACAGCCAGTGAAGTGGCATTCTGGTGCTCCTGAGCAGCTTTGTGAGATGGGGGGGTTCATTGAGCTTCTCTGCAGCACTGACTTTAGGATGCTTTCCAGCTGAAGGTGTGTTGTCATCTTTGCTCCCAGCATATTGGTGTTTGGCTGATGAAGCTGCAGCTTTACACCCAGGATGGCCATGGCTACTGATTTCAGCAGCAGTGGTAGCCTCAGCCATAGTGTTCTGTTGTTTACTGTGAGTTGGAACACAGCTGACCCATAAGACAAAGGACAAAGTTCTGGGAATGTATATGATGGAGGGAGAGAGAAGCTGAGATTTGGGAGCAATTCAGACTTAGCAGCAAAATTTTGACATAGGTTGGTTTAGATGATCAAATTATCATAACTCACTTATATTCACAGAATTCACAAAATGTACTTTCTAATTGATTCAATTCCTTTTTCTGCAAACTGTGTACTTCACTGCAACCATGAAGTATAGAATATACAGCATATAAGCTCAAGGCACAGTGATGCCAGAGATATTACTCATTTTCATTTGTAAATAAGACTGACCCTGTATGTTTCAGAGGTTGCCATCATAAGTTCTGAAGTGGTTTCCAGATGTGATAATACATGTCAGCTTCTGCTAACTTGTCTCTTTTGCTTTCTTCCAATGTACCCTTCATTTCCTGGTTGCAAGAGAAATCTTAAATCTTCTTGAGGCCTTGCTCAACATCTTAATGCTATGCATTGGAATATTTCACCAGGTCCCAATAGCACTGAACCAGATTCAGCAACATGCTTTGAGAAGGTTTCACATCCAATGCTGACAGGTAATTTGAATCCTCTTCATGTATAGGCTCATGTATCTCTAGCCTTGCCTTGTGATGAAGACAGTCATTTTTTGCCACCATTTACCAAACTGCCCTCAAGGAACCCACTCGATGCAACTCCTCTGAACCCATTCCACCTATGTGAGGACAGACTGGCATTCGAGTTTGCAGATTTCCATTTTAGTACTGTGCAAAGCTTGGAAGCAAAAATCAATATGGCATTTGACCATTGGCTTGCAACAGTTGTAAAGGAGGGTGGCAAGAGTATTCCTTGGTCATCAGCTCAAGAGATGTATAACACTATTGATGCTATTCAAGACAATCAAAGTAAAGTATAACAGTCCTCTTCCATCCAATGGTCCTACACCAAAATGGATGCATGAGGAGTATGAGTTATGCTTTTGTGACTTGTGAGAGCTGCTTCATGAACAAATGGCATCATCAGAATTCAATGGCCACTTCAATTATGTCCCATACAAGGAGTTTGATGGGAAGGGTGATCAGACTTGGTCAAATTTGATGTCTGGAGATTGGGCATGGACCCAGTTGGTTCATAGCTTCCATTTACCTTGCTAATTTCTCACTTATTTTGCCAGGATCTGGTTGCAGAAGATCCAAACACACATGGTGCCATGTTTGTTGGGGTGATTGGTGGAAGTGACAAAACAACTGTTTCTGTTCCAACAGGCTACCAAGAATACCATCCTGTGTACTTTGGTGCTAGGAACATCCACAACACATCATGGCAAGCACATTCTTCCAGGTGTGATACTTCCAATACCCCAAAGTATGTATTTATTTATTTGCTTCAACTCCCTCATGTATCTAACTCTACTTAGCAAGTCATAAATAGTGGAAAAAATGAGTGTTCTAATGATTTTGTTGCCAACTGTATCATGCATGTCTGGCCTGAATTTATGCTCTGCTCAAGCCATTCATGACCAACACACCCAATATTGTATGTTGTCCTGATGGTTACTTTTGCTGCATTATCTATTCAGTGGGACCATATATTACCAATTACCCGGAGCAGGTTTGGCTAGCTGCAATTGGTCAGAACTGGTGCCCAAAGTTTGTGCTCCTTTTCTTACTTAAAACTTGAGCCAGATGTGATGCACACCCCTCAAACCTTGACTGTCCTGATGCTTGACTCCAGTCACATGAAAAAACAGACTTTCTTATTAACACATTTGATCCAGGTACTTTGTGGGACAAATATGGCATTCGTGATGATGTTGTGGTAAGTTGAATATGAATTAAGTGGGATAGTCCTGATTTCAAACTAGCCATTCACTCACAAGTTTCCTTGTGCTGATATTCATGAACTCCTCACTCCAGACCTTCTACATCAGCTCATCAAAGGGATGTTCAAAGATCACATTGTTGAATGGGTTCAAGAGTACCTTTTCAAGACTCATGGTGAGAGTTATGCACTTGATATAATCCAGGATATAGACCAACAGTGAGTCCTACATATTGTATATTGATAACACTCACTATTGAGTCAGAATATCAGCTGTTCCCATATTCCCAGGATTGCAGTGTTTTTCTGATGGAAGAGATTTTTCACAATGGACCAGTGATGATTCAAAGGCTTTGATGAAAGTAAGTGGTTAAGTGGCATCCAGCTCATCTTATATACATTCTAGGTGTACATTGCTGCTATTGTTGGCCACGTCCCTTCCAAAATGGTTCAATGCATATCAACCTTCATGGATTGCTGTTACATTGTTTGCTGAAATGCCATGACAGCCCCTGAACTCAACCACTTTCAAATGCTCCTCAGCAAATACCATGAGGAACAATCAGTATTTGTTGAAGCAGGTGTCTGAACCAGTATATCACTCCCTCAGCAGCATGTGCTCTCCCACTATGCCATGTCCATTGAGTTATTTGCTTCACTGAATGGGTTGTGCTCCTCTATCACTGAATTGAAGCACATTGAATCAGTAAAGGAACCATGGTGGCGGTTGAGCAGGTATAAAGCTCTGAATCAGATGGCATGCACTATTGTTCAACTTGGGAAGCTGGCTGCACTTTGTCAAGTATTCTACAACAGAAGGATGCTGGCAGGAACAGTTTCATCTTATATGAGATTGTGTCAAGATGGTGAACAGCCTCCGATTCTTCCATTATCTGCAGGTATTGCTAGCAGTGAACTTGAAGATGAGGATGACAATGAGGTTGGGCTGATGCATAGGTTCCATGTTCTATCTAGTATCCATCTTGCTGCCACCCAACATGTGTTTGTTTCCATGTTGATTCATATTTCTTATTCTTCATTCTAGAATCATGATGGCAGTATCTACATTACTTGGAGGAACTAGCTGCCTACATCCAGCAACCTAAATTCCCACTTGCCTTTTGCCACTATCTTTTTCACTTCATCATCCAATGTGAGACATGCCACAATCCATAGAACAGTGTCTGACTTTCAGTGGAAAGATTAAAGTTTTTCACTCTGCAGTGGTGTGTTATTATGCCCCAAGTGATCTTTGTGGCATTGGTGGTATACACTGAGAAAGGATATGTGCAAATGCAAGCTGGTCAACAGGTCATTGTTTTGACACAGTTTTTGTTGCCTTGGAGGACACAGGTGCATGACCAATGTGTGGGATGCTTGTTGCTTGTGTTTTTCTCCTTTTTTCATTCAGTGACTGTTATGAAACTGATATTCCATGTGCACTTGTGACTTGGTTCATTAATACAGCAGATGAGCTTGACCCGGATACTGGAATGTGGGTGGTGGAACCTGAGCTTGATCCTGATGGACAGTGCAGCATGCAAGTCCTACCTCTTGACTCAATTCTCTGTGGTGCACATTTGTTGCCTCAATATGGAATGGGCTACCTCCCAGAAGATATATATGCATTAGATTCATTTAGAGATTACTACATAAACCACTTTGTCAGCACAGTACCAGCTTGCTGCCTTGCAAGCTTTTCCTATATTGTTTGGCCTTGGCTTGTTGACTTTTTTACTTTTTTACTTTTTGGCTTGTTGACAAGCTGGAAAGCACAAAAAGTCGGAAAGAAAAGCTTGAGAATACTGATGCAGGAAAGATTTCTGCATTTGTATGGATGATGTATGCACTCATTCCGATTTTAGTCTGCTAAACCTTAAGAGTGGGTGAGTTCTCAGAAATTATTCTGTAATTCTGGGACCTAGAAGGAGGAACTCCTTAATGACTGCTGCCTACCCCTTCAGCTTGACTGGCTAGAGATGAGCAAGTAAAATGCAACTCACCAAGTTAGGCAAACCCTCCCAAGTCTCATACCCCACCCAAACATCTTTATCTCTGATGAGTTCCTGAAGACATTTGCTTTGAATGGAGGGGTTTTGTAGGACATGAAATACTCCTGATGATCAGAGTGTTTGCTGTTGTGTCTGCTCCTGTGAGACACAAAGTCATTGCCTACATGTCAGTGTCAGAGTTGGATGGAGCACAGAGAGGAAAGGAGATGTAGTATGTACCTCATTGTAAATGTTCATCTTTGTCAAAACTGGCTTCCCTTCATCCAATCTACAATGCAACAGAAGCCTATAAGCATTCTCATCCCCATCTCTCATCCTCATCTCTCCCACACTCAATCAACTCCCCAGTTAACTCTAGTTAACTCTGAATTCTGAACAGCATCCTCAATTTCCCTCTCTGGCTGTTTCCTCAACATCACAGACCTCTCTTCAAGTTCTGAACAGTGGAATTGGTAAATGACTGAGCCCAGGTGCAAACAGTCTACATGGATTGTCCTAGAGGCCTCTTTCAATGGTGATGGCTTTCAGATCTCCATCTCTTTATCAGATGGTTTGCAAAAGGCTTTTATGATTGAATGGGGCTTAACATTTTCAGGTCTAAAGAACTTGGAATGGTCATATGGATGTACATGGATGTAATAGACTGCAAAAAATCAAAGTTATAAAAATGAGTTGAAGTTTGTTCCAGGTGGACAAGTTCTACTCACTGAAAGGGGAAGTTGTTAGGGAAGTTCTGAGCTCTCAGAGTGGAAGTTGCTTTACCAGGAAGGGATGTTCTGACATGTGGGAAGTTGTTGTACTGGGAAGGGAAGTTCATGCAGAGAGAGAAGTGCTTTTTGGAGGGGAAGTTGTTGTTGTACTGGGGAAGTTCATGTAGAGAGAAGTTCTGCTAACTGAAAGTAAAGTTGTGTGGTCTGCAGAGGGTATGTTCTTGGGTTCCTTTGAAGGGAAAGTTGTGGCTTGATAGTACAGCACAGCACATGCCAGAGTCAGGATGTCATTTCAGTACAAGATTTTGAAGACCAGTGAAAAATTCCCTGAATTGCAAAATCCCTAAATATATAAAAAACAATTTAAGGGATATTTTCACTCCAGACATTGGGTTACACCAAGTATTGAGTCAGTATAAACATGGCTATTGGACTGTTGTCATACACACTATGCTGCAAGTCTTCTTTATTGTCATGCTGGTCAGTAGCTTCAAATGCTACATATGATAGTAACAAGCTGATGCACAAGCTTCATTCAGCCTGAAGACTCAGATGTATGTCACCCTGATGTTGTCAAACATGTAGATTGTGTTAGCTCTCTGATTGTATGGTGTTTGTAGCAGAGTTTCGGGCTTGTCATTGTGTTTTGGTTTCAAACTCCTTCAGTTGTGCACTGCCATCATTTTCCTTGTATGCAGCCAGCTAAGACCAATTCACCTATCATGGTGTTATATGTCTGCCACCCTAGTGGCAAGCTCTCCATGGTTCAATAGCTTTCATCACAAGCACAGTTTGGAAGACACAAATCTCCTTGATATGGAAAACACTGTCCATCATGTCTGCCTTTATATTGTGTTTCAACCCGATACAAGCATCACTCAACCACACTGTATACTCTTGGAATCATCATAAAATGCACACAGAACTCTATGAGCTCAGCAAGGCAAAAGCTATTAATAGAGGATACTGGGATAGTGATCCCAGTGATGACATTGCTACAGCATCTCATGCTGACTATGATTGTGAGTCTGAGAATGAGTCATTCCCACCAGCTCCAGACAGAAGTGAATATGCATCAAAAGCAGTGCAAGAATATTGATGAGATTTAATAGGGAAGGGAGTTGTTGGTGGGTGTTAGGTGCCATGCAAGGAACTGGGTGGCACATCCACAAACACTATGTGCTTCCATACATCAGGTGCCTGACCTCGGGTCTGAATGACTAATCTTGTGCCTCAGAATGGAAAGGAGACCCTAGAGGCCTCAAAGGATAACTGGAAGCACAAGTTGATTTCAAGTCTGACTACTACAGAACTGTAAGGAACTACCACTGGAATGACTCCAGAGGCTTTCATGAGAGTAAATACAGAACAATGGAAGGCATACACAGGGTAGTAGTATCAGTAAGCAGTATCAGATAACAAGGGTAAGTAATAGAAATGACAAAAGATGTTCCAGCTACATCCCCTGATGGTCCTGCTGAAATAGATTCCAATTGGACTCACAAGATTTAGCGCAAAATTATATTATATTACCTGGAAACTGGTTATAACCGCTTGATAAATGCCCAAGATGCAGGGCAGGGATATCCAGCGGCCGTCCATCAAGGTTTCAGGGGTATTATTATATAGCACCACTCAGATAATATATAACTTAGGTCTAGAATACAGGGAACAGAATCTTTTCATATGCTATCCAACATTCTGG
>QLOY01016166.1:0-14244 GCA_003313965.1 Megacollybia marginata
TAACTCGTTGTGATGCCTTATGAGGATTACAAAACTCATGCGCCTTATTGGTATCATAATCACTCAAGAGGCATCATACGCACCTCATAACCTAGGTCAGGATCAAGCAATAAGAATGAATTGACAGCCCAATCTCTGACCGACTCATTTAGCCTTGTTTAGGGTGAGCATACGGCTATGGAACGGGAGCGAGTGTAAGTGTCTATGAAAGTTATTTATATATATATGCGGAAGCCTGAATCGAACCTACCACTTAACACGATCTGTAGAGTTATTAATAGTTCATATCGCGCGATACTCACTAGGCTATGCTGGCACCATATATGCCTACACCTTTACTTCCATTTATCCTATTTTTTTTTCCCACGCTATCCAACCTGCTTTTGGGTCTTCAATGTTAACCTTCAACCCCGGAAGGGGTCTATGTACTATATTTTTGATTGTTTAAACTCGGATATGTTTCATAGGGTGAATAACATTGAATAGAACATCTTTTATTAGCTTGAAATCAAGTACGCATTTCTTATTCTCTTGCATCTCACCAGCGCTCATACATCTTAGTGATCTCACATGTCATCATGACTCGGCACGTGGAGCGCTATACCCCCTTATGACCACCGATATGACCGAGGATGGTGGCGATGCCTTATGAGGCTTTTCCAGAATTTGCGACATAAAGATTCCATCCTGCTTGGGCAGATGCCTTCTCATGACCCAGCCATTGCACCGAGACATTTACCAGAGAATGTAAGGCTATTCCTAGGTGCAGCCAGGGAAATACCAGATGAGGCTGTTGGAAAGCTTTTGCAAACACAATATGGTCCAATAATGGTGATTTCCCCTTCATTGGACAAAGTGAGAAGCTTCTTTGTCAGTATGGCCTTGACCACTGCCTCTGTAAGTCTCACAAACTCTGCTGTTTTGGCCTAAACCATCTCAAGCAACTCAAAGCCTCTTTCCACCCTCAACCCTTCCTGCGGGAATGAGTAGCTACTACAAAACGAAGATGGCCCACAGAGAGCTGTCCTGTTCTCTCTTCACAATGGAGCTTGTCCCACATACTCTATCCATTTGCACTGCACTAGTAAGCCTCTTATTATTTTGATGCTTACCTGACAATAGTTACAGTCACGATACATGAATCAGACCCGATTCCGAGGTCAATTCTGAAGTCGATTCTGGATTACAGAATCGGCTAGAATCGGTCAGAATCAACACGTGCTGTGACTGTGTCGCTTCTGCACTCAATTCCAACTCGATTCTGCATCCCCAACATAATAGCAATTCTGTCCATTCCGTATTTGAATACATCTGCTTATGTGTGTCTACTTGTTTGTCTCTCCTCCATTATGCCAGCTATGCAGCATCGCACTGCATGAATGATCCAATTATTCAAGTTGTATCAGAATGCCAAAAAAGCGAACCTTCTTCACCAGCAATGACATCGACGGCAGCTTCGCTGCTTATCAAAAAGTGGTGAAATCGTGCCTACACAGTCTCCAAGCTCCTCCCTCTCCCTTACTTCCAGCAGCCTCCCAAGCTTGTCCTTATCCAGTTCTTCTACCTCTTGGTCCAATGCTGAATCAGATTCAGAGTCTAGTACAGAGTCTAGCTCAGAATCCAACTCAGAATCCAACTCAAACGACTCTGACACCAGTCTCACCACAAGCAACAGCACCACAGATTCCGAGCTCATCCCAGAGTTACAACCTCTCACAGATGATGATGATGATGAAGATGACAACAACAACAACGACCTGAATGAGGAGGTGCCAACAGACCACTGGAGACGGCTGCAAAACTGGGTGTATGATCAGATAGAGAACATGTACCAAAACAGGTATGAGGAACCTCGAAACACCCTCCCTCGTGGCCCCTCTTGCCTTCAACACATTCTTGTCGAGCTCAAACACTCCTGTCCTGACGCCTTCCATGAAGAGCTTCACCTTAACCCCACAACATTTGATGCCCTCATTAACAGAATATCCCCCAACATTGTCTTCAACAACAACTCCAATAACCCTCAGATGCCCATTGAAGAGCAGCTGGCAATTACTTTGTATCAGTTTGGGCATGATGGGAATGCCGCCTCGCTTCAGGCAGTTGCAAACTGGGCTGGGGTGGGTAAAGGCACCATTACTGTCTGTACCCGTCGTGTCATGATGGCACTCCTTCGTGTTGACTTCTGTGAGGAAGCGGTCCATTTCCCTTCAGATGAAGAGAAGGAGGAAGCTAAGCAGTGGGTAGAGGCTCATTCTTGCAAAGCTTGGCACAGTGGCTGGTGCTTAGTTGATGGGACTTTGGTACCCCTTTACTCAAAGCCACATTGGTATGGGAAAAGTTACTTTGACCGTAAGTGTCGTTATTCTCTCAACGTTCAGGTATGTTTACATATAATCCATTTCTCTATGGCTCAACTACACTCTAGATCGTATCCTTGCCTAATGTACGTATCATTGACTTCAGCTTTGGACATGTCGGCAGCACTCATGATTTGACAGCTTGAGAATTAACTCGTCTTGCACAAGAATACAACACTTTGTTGGGAGCAGGGGAGTGGGTTTGGGCAGACTTGGCCTATCCGGTAATGTTGGTGTTTGATCTGTCTGTACAACATTGATAATATGATTAGATCAATACATGGATTATCGCACCTTACAAGAAACCTGAACGAGACCTCCCTGACAACGAAGTATTCAATAACCATGTTTCTATGGTTCGTATCTGGTCAGAACATGCCATTGGTTACCTGAAGGGACGGTTCCAGTCACTGAAAAATTTGCAGGTTGACATCAAATCAGTTGAAGGACATAAATTTGCTACATACTGGATCGCTGCATGCATCTGTGTGCATTCTTGGGCAACAGCACACAAAGCAAGAGAATGGGAGGAGGACAAAGATAGTGATGTGGAAGATTTCATGGATCCTTTTATTGTGGATGGGTTGGACATGTGGCATGACACAAGCAATTCATCAGAATCTGAGTTCGACAGGCCCGTCTACAGCTGAGGATCAAGCAACTGGCTGCAAGCTGCCAAGGCATGTCGAGAGAAGCTCAAAGCGTGTTTATTCTGGGCAAAGGAGAAGCAAGCACGCAGATGTGCCCAAAGACGGCAAGAGGAGATGGATATTTCAGACTAGTTAAGGTACTATTACATACCATTGAAGCTAGTATCAAATCCAAAGTTGTCGTTGTTATCATTCCAGTCAGGCAACTGTAGTTGAGACCCACTAGCACTGAAGTTACTCATTCTGTCGCTGAAGCTCAAATCAGTGTCGCCAAAAGCAGAACTGGATGAACTTTGAGTGGTGATATAACCTGGCATTCCAGACCCGCCTCGCATCATCTGCATCTTCTTCATCTGCATCTCCAGCCGCATTCGCTCCATCTTGAGTTTGTGACGGTTGTTATCGCGGTTCATCCTGATTTGTGCCCTTGCATTTGCTTTCGCAATCTCGGCCTTTGCCAGACTCTGTGCCTTCGTCTTGCGTGCTTCAACTGTCATCTGCAATGTCTCCTCCTCCTTGATAGCAACTTCAGCGAACTTGTGCTTTGCTTTCTGTGCCTTGGATGAGGCAGCTGAAGTCCGAGCTGCTGGTGCAGACTTGCCTGATCTGGGTGCAGTCTTGACTTCTTGCTTAAGTGGTGCACGAGTTGCTTCTGGCATTTCATTAGCTTTCTCCATATCGTTCGTTTGCCCACTATTTCCCTTGTTCTTCTCACTGTCACTACTACCTGCTTCACTCCCAGAGTCTTCATCGCTTGCGTCCCCAACGTCTTGCAGAACCTCAATGTCTGGTACAAGTGATCCTTTAGGGTCCATAAGTGAAAAATCGAGGTCTGATGTGTTGTTGCCTAGGCCAGTTGGTGCCTTGCTGGGACACTTACCAATGAGGCCACACATTTCAAAGTACCAAGGGAATATCTTCTTGATTTCCACTGGTACGAGAGGTAAGTCAACATATCGGTCTTTGATTCATCAACTTACCCCATTTTGTTGTTAGGGCGTTATCCCTACTCATATCTATCTCTTCTTCTCATTTAATTCCTTGTCCAGTCTGGCCCATGTCATTGGTATACTCTCTTGTCTCTTGGGTCAACCTGTGAAGTGGTAAGCAAGTAATTGAAAGCATGAATTTAGTTGCTCACTTTTCCAAATGGTTTTTGATTTTCAGGTTCCAAGGAGCCTTGGCCTTTGTCGTCTTTGCAGCCTTAATCACAGGACCAAAGTCTTCATGGTCTGCAAACACCTTGACAGCCAACATCCACTGGAAATCAGTCTTTGGCTTCCCATTGGTTTCACAGGTGTCTTCTCCTGGACGAGGGAACAGTCCTTGCCTAATTTTGTTGTCCTCACGAATGGCATTAACAAGTAACCAAGTTTGTTTAGTGTCCCATCTTATTTTGGTGAGTGTCTTTACTAAAGTTATCTGCATAGCACTTACTGAACCTTAGTCAACTGTTTGCCGCTAAGCTGGCTCTGAGCTTCCTGCTTGTCTTCGTCACTATCTAGTGAGAGATCCAGGAGACTGGGTTTCTCAGACTGAGCCTTGCTTTGCTTTTTGCCCCCTTTTTTCTTTGTGTTCACTGCAGCTGTAGCTTTCTTTTTTGGCTTTGGAGCATCATCATCATTGTCTGAGGGATGGTCACTTGGAGGATTGAGAGCCTTGTGGGTTCGGTTTCTTTTGTGGGTACCTGAGTTGTTGGGCATGGTATGGAGAAGATAAATGCGATATCACTGTAGACACTATACATTTATTACATAATCCAACTAGTGTCTGTATATGGGGAGGGATACTTAAACACGACCAGAATCGACTTTAAAGCAGAATTGACAGAATCGCTAAAGCAGCTCTGGACTCGATTTGACGATTCTGCTGATTCTGTAAAATCGGGCGATCCTGGTCTGTCAGAATCGCCATCAGAATCAGATCAAGAATCGGTCAGAATCACCACAGAAAATCAATCGTGACTGTAACTAATAGAAGAGTGTCACACAAATTATCACTACAACTATGTTGGAAAAAGCTGAACCATTATAAGGGCCTATAAGAGGCCGTGAGTACATATGAGATAACTTCGGCTCACATAATGCCGGTTTGGCTTTTTCCAACATACTCAGTCAAGGACAAGGTTCATACCTACTATGGAGGCATACCTGAGGTCATTGAAGTTGGAGAATATCAATATATAGAATGTATTGTCCTCCAGCTCTTCATTAATCTGATGTTACTCTCCTGGACATTGGCTACCAACACAGCAGAAATATATAACCATAGAAGGATGTCCTTCCTGAAACACTTTCTTGGCTGGCCTCCTTCAAGCTTACTACTAATCACATCTAGGACAGTTTCCTTATCTTCTGTCTTCTTGAGAACTTAGCCAATCAAGGCAAAGTCTTGCAGGTTCCACATGGAGGGCTTCAATCAAATCGCTTTATGGAAGCTGTTTGAGCCCATAATAACAGAATGAAACTATCTGGATTACCACATCTATACCACATCTGTGATAAATGCTGTCGTGTTTACACAGATCCCCTTACAGGGCAACTCTGCAAGGTTCATACACCACCTCCCTTTTCTTCCTATCCTCTCCTCCTTCTGCCTCTTTTCCTCCTCTTCCATCTTCTGCTTCTTCTCCTTCACCACTGCTAACTGCTGTTCCGCTTGTTGGATTTCGTCATCACTGTCGTCAGGTGGAGGCTATTGTGGTGCAGCAGACATGGTGGTTGAGGTTCAAGTTAGGGTGGGAACAATTTACAAGTTGCGCGGTTTCTTATAGGCACTTGGAGTTCCCATGCATGGACTGTGTCACATGACCAGTCAATTTTTTTCAGGCCAAAGTCCCTTGTGGGCTCAGGACTAAGAAGGGGATACTGTTACGCATCACACAAGTCCAATACCGATGCCCAACAGTCTGTTGCTGTTTCTGCTGTGAATTCTGTTGGCCTGACTTTGCAACCCTCCAGAACCACTCGGAACAGTGCTCCACAATCTGAGCCAGGACACTGGTGACCTTTATACTTTTTTATCCATTCTTTTGTTCTTACTTCATTATCTGATACCCAGTTCTGATTATCTTCTGCTGCATGTATGCCTCATGACTTCGCTTACCCTCCGGAGTTCTTCTAGTAGTAGTATAAATAGTCTGCTCATAGTTGGTAGTACTCAGATGAAAGATCAAGTTGTCTTCCAGTCTAGTCTTTGTGCAAACCTTCTCCTGTTACCCTCCAACTCTCCCATTTGACTTCCTGACTCTGTAATGTCAGTCCTGATCAGAACTCTGTCAGAACCCTATGGATACGTTCAGAGCACCCTCAGAAATTACAGCACAAGGGCTACAGAAGCACGTCACCAAATAGTGTTCACAACAGTGTTGTTCTGTATGGGACATTATACGATTTACAATTACAAGAGTAAACAGACATAATTGGACCTAGCTGGACATCTTCTTTCTCCATGTGATCCACCTGCCAGCATCGGTCCTGGGCATCCCAAGGCAGTCCATCTGTTTAGTAATGCTGGACCACTCAAATGCAGCAGACTGCTTGTGGTATGTTTGATACACAAAATGAACACCAGAATACAGCATTGAACTTTGCCTCAAGATGTTCTTTCTTGATACCCTTGACCATTTGAAGACCCTGAGCCATGTCTCTTGCATACATAGACTGTGGCCAGTTGTCAGGGTTTGGGACAAAAACACACCCTTTCTCCCACAGTGCATCAAGGCTTGTATCATCTGCATTCAATCCTGGCATTACCATCAGGAAAAACTGGTTTTAACCTGAGACACCCCAGGTCACCCCAGGACATCTCAGGACATCTCAAGACATCTCAGGTTATCCTAGGTCCACCTAGGTCATCTCAGGTCATCTCAAGTCCACCTAGGTCATCTCAGGTCAGCCCAGGTCAGCCCAGGTCATCTCAGGTCATCTCAGGTCAACCTCTATAAACCTCAAAATACTTTATTTCTTTGGACAGTTTCAGGTCAACTTATAGGTTGGCCCAGGTCAGCCCAGGTATCTTGGGTCAACCTCAATAAACCTCAAAATACTCTAGTTCCTCAGGTCAGTCTCAGGTCAGTCTCAGGTTAGACTTAACTGACCCTAAGAGTGAACCCTTTTTTAAATGGTGGGTATTTTGACAAATCATGTCTATTTTGGTTACTCCACACCCACTTGGCAATCTCAAAATGATGCTTACTAAGCATAAAATAGCAAAATAAAATTTGATGATATGGTCAAGTAGTAGAAAAAGATGAAGTCAGCTGAGTGGTGGAATAAATAGCAAATACTAAGTTAGACCATATAAGCCAGTTTGGTTCAGTGGTTAGGGTGTCTGAGTTAGCAACTTAGATAACCTAACAAGGTGAGTGGTTCAATTCTTGATAAAGGCACTAATTAAAATTATTTCTATAGCAGGCTATTTATAGTTGCTCTTACTTGGTATGTGTTTGTATACTATCAGCTTAAGTAGTATGCCATATCAACTTAATAGAGTCACCTAACTTTTAAATATTTACCCTACTTAACCTAGATGACCTTGCTACCCTTAGGTTAACCTTAGACTGACCTTGAACTAACCTTGGACTAACCTTGGACTGACCCTGGGTTGACCTGAGATAATTGAACAAAAGCAATATACACCTATAGATCTATAAGTCCATGTAGGTTGATTCAGGTTGACCTTGCACAACCTCAATTTTCTCAATAAACCTGGATTGACCTAGGTTGCCCTGAGTTGACTTGAGTTGACCTGGGTTGACCTGAGCTGACCTAGGTTGACTTGAGCTGACCTGGGCTGACCTGGGTTGGCCCTGGGTTGACCTAAGTTGACATGAGGTGACCTCAGTCAACTTGAGGTTGACCTAGGGCAAAACCGATTTTTCCTGATGACCTCCAATAACACATTGTTCATTGTGAGCTTTGTGCACTTTATTGTTTCAGCTGGTGTCATTGCTGTAGTGTAAAGCTTGGCAGATGATTGTGAAGGTGTGTGGCTGTGGATGGCATCAGTTGGACAGAGGAGGGGGCAGTCAATGTGTTGGGCCAATAAGGGATCTTGACAGGGGGATGGTAGGTCGCTCGTGGAGGTGGGACTTCTTCTTGTGACTGGAATAACCACATTCTGATGGTTGTAATAGGCAGCATTCCTTGCACATGCCATGAGTACAGCCTTTAGCTCGATGCTCCTGTAGATGAGGTGTTAGCACATTTGAACTTTGAGCTTTGTGACAGGAATGGGGCAGTCAATGTTGAAGCCAGCTGTGACATGGAATAGGTAGAGACAGGCTGAGATGCAGATAGATATGTGGGGGGAGTGCTGAAGATGCTGCAAGTTGTTACAATTTCCCCTCATTTTAGCACTCAAACACGTGCCCTATCAGAACCCTACATTCATATCACCTTATCTTTCATTTCCCTTATCCGAATCTCTTAAATTAAACTTCTGATAGCTTATCGCAAAACATGCGACACAGATAGCTTATCTTTTCCCTTGTTATCTCTTTGCTCCGCCTATGCTTACTTGTCAACCAGATAGCTACCTAGTATTTAAACCTTTAGTTATTTGCTGTACTCTTTAGTTTTGATATTATAAGATCTACCGAGTCTTTGAGTGGCCTGATAAGCTCTCATTTTGCTCGTCACCTTAACAAAATACCAAAACTAACCAAGTTCACCTCACTTGACTCGGTCAAACAATGAGCTGTTAAGCTCATCGACATTTACGGCATCACACACATCGTACTAACCATCTACCTTGCTCTCGCACTCTACACCTACCTCAGAATCCTTTGCAATTGCATTAGTCGACGCCATTGTGTCAACCGACGCCTATGCACTCGACAACAGTGCTACATCGGAGAAACTCGTTTGTGAACTCTCATCATCTTACTGGAAGTACCATTGGCTAGCAAGAAGTTCCTATAAGATAGATGAAAGTAAGCAAACCAGAACACTGATCAGAATTGCTAACAGCTTCTAGTGAACTGAAACCCATACATGGAAGCTGAAGTACAGAGGAAACGTTGAAACAATGAGATCCTCCTCCGACACCACCAAATTCAATTCAATACAAACTTCACCCCATATATCAACACACATTGAAGGATTAATGAACTAATCCAACAGCACACTACACCACTCCCGGCCACATCAGCCAAATCTTTTACACACACATTCTCATGCAAGACTGGATTGCAAAGCGAAGGTCATACGCAGACGCGAGCACCAACACAGATATTAAAGAGTACAGAGACGCAAGTATCGGCAGCGACATTAAGGATTACATTTCATACGCATCGGCAGCAACAATCCTCAATGCACAGAAACGACTAATTGAGCTTGCATGAACACAGCACAGCAAAATATACACAGACACTGGAGTAAATACAGACATTAGCTTTGGATTTGACATAGCAGCATGGGAAGAACCATATCAGTATACCAACCTGTGGGACAAAGACATTGACTTGACTGAGACAGTCGAACTACCACCATGGATTCCCAAACACAAATGAGAGGATGAAGAGATGCTCATGTGCTCTATCAAACAGAGAACCGACTAGTAACACAGGCACAACTTGAAGACTGGTTTATTACCAGCTGTGAACAATATAGTACCCCCAATAAATGACTTTTATTGACATGGAACCTTTTCAAACTTAGTATCAGGAAAAGCAAACACTACCTCAACGTGGCTAGAGACTTCTTTGCCTACGACATTATAAAGGAAGATGAGGAAAAAATATTTGAAGACATTTATGCCAGAGACAACAACGCTCTCTTAGAGCCACACACACTTGAACAATCACTTCGCACTCTATATAGAGTGCTTACAGACAATAGCTCAACCTACAACATCCACTCCGATCCAACTAGTCCGTGGGCAGACACCAATTTCACTGCCGCTTGATTTAACCCAATACATCTGCAGCATATACGGACCAGACCACTTTGTAACCCACGTACAAGCAGACAGATCATACCATGTTTATCGCAACATATACGTCGGATACATTCCAAACATCCGATATGACCCAGAAAGAAAACATTTTGAACCAAAAGACGTCATCATCACAACAGACTTCCTCGAAGAAGCACTAGAGGAATATCGATTCCTTGACACCTTTGCGGAAGATCCCGAAGATATCCCAGTACCGTTTGAAGAAAGCTTCTTTACTCCACCCGAATCACCACAACCAGACACACCAAGAGTTTCTTTCAGAGAACTCACACCTGAACTAGAAGCGCTACCCGAACTCCCATTCGTCAAGAAGGAACCAGTAGAACCTACAACAAATGCGAAGTCAATTCCCCAACACCGAACTCTACACCCAGTCAAAACATCACTGCGTAAATCATGACAGACATGGACACAGCTGCACCATCAACCTCGACTTCCAGTATTGAGGTAGACACTACAAAATCACCTTCATACTATTTCCCACCAGCAGGACATCCCGACGCACAAATTATTGCCGAACTAACTCTATATGTTTGAAGACGAACAACTAAAAAATACTTCATCAGAGTTCATGGAAACACGTTAGTGGACGGAGCCTACGAAATCCATGACCATGCAACAAAACAGTCACTACTGGGGGAAGTATTTGAATCGACAGTAGGAATGATGGGTACCATCCTACTGTGACAGGGAGGAGCGGGGAGCATCCTCATAGAACCAGACACATTCCCTGTTGGATATGTCCTGCCCAACAATCTGACTACCACAACCACTTCATCTGCCCAAAGAATCAAGATCGCTAAACCACAGGTGACAAAACAAAATGGGAAGGATTCTTCTTAGCGGTTGACATATACCTTCAGGCAAACGCGCGAGACTTTCAAACTGACGAACAGAAAATCTGGTTTGTCATTTCATATCTAGGTACAGAAGATGGATCATCATGTGTCGCTTCGGACTGGCTCTGAAATTGGAAAGAAGACAACTTTTACAACGGAACTCTAAATGTCAATGATTACAACACCTTCATCACAGAGCTGAAAAGCTCCTTCGAAGACCCAAACCTGCAAATAAACGCTGCTCACAAACTCAGACAACTCAGACAAGGAAAAGACTCCTTAACGGAGTACTTCACCAGGTTTGAACTCAAAGCAGCAACAGCAGGATATCGCAAATTGGATAACATCCTCATAGATCTCCTAAAAAACCAAGTATGACACAAAATCACCAAGGAGCTATATTGAGGAGGAATACCAATTCCCCACAAATACGATGCAGTAAAACAAAGGTTGTACAATATAGAAATGGCGCTTGAAGAAGAAAAATCTAGATTCAACGCCTTTCACACCAGGAAACCTATACCACCCCGACAACAAGCTCCACCACAACAATTCAGTCATAATGCTTCAGAACAGAGTACACCAGCCCAAACTTATGGAGGACAAGGACAGCCCATGGACATCGATGCAGGACGAACCAAACGGTTACTTGAATGTTGTCACTGCAAAAAACAGGGTTATCACATCTCCAAGAACTGCAAAGGAGAATGTCCAGATTGTCACAGCAAACATCCCGGACAGTGGTGTAACCTCAAACCACCACCTCGATGACTTTTCACCACCTGCATGTTGGACATAATAGATTTTTCTAAAATCACAGACGAAGAAAGAGAGCAGCTAGGGAAAGCTGCGGGTTTTCAAATGGGAGCAAAGTAGATGCGACTTTGCCATCCCCTGGTCAGGACTCTTATGCACACAATTCTTGTCAAACTTGCCCTGAGGCATTGTACAATAGGAATAAATCTTTTTCACATGCACAAGAGTCTAGTGTCAAAACGGAACGGAAGACAACGATTGAAGAAGTCGAAGACGAAGAGTCTACTTCTTTGGGTCACTTCCAGGAACAACCAAAAAAAGAAGAGAAGCCAAAACCTTTTTCATCACTATGGGTTCTATCACAATTAAGAAATCTAGCAGCAGAAGCAGGAATAGGAACACTAAGACAGTGGGTACATGATCAGAAACAATGAGAAGTGGACAAGCACCTCGTCCAGTTATTACTGAATATCCCCACCAACAAAGCCCTAGACCGCTTAGAAGATCTTCACAAACCCAAATGATACCATGAGAGCAGATCAAGAACTAAATGTACAAATTGAGCTCCAAGATCTAGAAAAAGGGACCAGGTATCAAACCCAGGCACTCCTCGACAGCAGCTGTACAGGCAGTTGTATCAGTCAACGCTTTGTAGAAGAAAAGAAGTTAACCCTACACAAATGGGAACACCTGGTCTCTGCATACAACACAGACGGAACTGAAAACAACAATGGAAAAATCACACATTATGCAGAAATATGAATGACAGTAGGAAAACATTCTGAAGTCCGAAAGTTTGCGGTCACCAATTTAGGACGATCAGATGTCTTCCTTGGACATGAATGGTTAAACTTCCACAACCCCGAAGTTGACTGGACCACTGGATCATTGCAATTCACCAGATGCCCCACTGTATGTGGATACACGGAAACAGAGATGGAAGACATAGAAGATGGAGACAGGATCTGGATGAAATACTTGAAGCCCCCTCGCAAAATTTGAAGAAACAAAACCTTTATGTGAGCTCATCAGTCCATCTCCAACGTGTTAGCAGAAGAGTTCAAGAAAAACAGAAAAACAGATCCCATCCCAGAACAATACAAAGGATTTGAAGAAGTCTTTGAAAAGACTGAATTCGACACACTACCGCCAAATCGACCATGGGACCATGCTATAGAATTGAAACCAGGTTCAGAACCAACAGGGTGTAAAGTATAAACTCTGAACCTAGAAGAACAGAAAGAACTAGATGCGTTCCTGGAAGAACATCTCCATAGTGGCTGAATTCAACCCTCCAAATCCCCTATGGCCTCGCTCTTCTTCTTCATCAAGAAAAAAGATGGAAGACTAAGGCCAGTACAGGATTATCGAAAACTTAATGACATGACCATCAAAAATCAATATCCTCTTCCCCTAATTCAAGAACTCGTAAACAAGTTAAAAGGTGCCAAGTATTTCACCAAACTTGATGTACAATGGGGATACAACAATGTGCGAATCAAAGAAGGAGATAAATGGAAGGCAGCATTCCTAACCAATCATGGACTATTTGAGCCCCTAGTGATGTTCTTCGGACTCACCAACTCACCTGCCACATTCCAAACCATGATGAATGAACTCCTACGGGATTTAATCAATACTGGAAAAGTTCTCGTATACATCGATGACATCCTTATCTTTACCAACAACCTTGACGAACATCGCAAACTTGTTTGCCAAGTCCTATCCATCCTAAGCGCCAACAAACTTTATTTAAAACCAGAAAAATGCGAATTCAAAAAACAACAGATAGAGTTTCTAGGGTTAATCATAGCAGAAGGAAAGGTCGAGATGGATCCTATCAAAGTCAGCGGCATTCGAAAGTGGCCAATACCCACCAACAAGAAAGAACTACAACAATTCCTGGGGTTCTGCAATTTCTACAGACGGTTCATAAAAGACTACAGCAAGATTGCAAAACCCATGACACAATTAACGGGAAATAATGTGTGGAAATGGGAAAAGGAACAACAAACGGCTTTTGATACGCTAAAAGAAACCATCACAACAGCTCCTTGTCTTCAAATACCAGAAGATGAAGGACAATTTAGAATAGAAGCAGATGCATCAGAAGAAGCAATCGGTGCAGTAATCTCACAACAAATAGAAGGCAAATGGCACCCAATCGCCTTCCACTCTAAAGCGCTCTCACCTACAGAACGAAATTACAAGATCTATGACAAAGAGATGCTCGCCATCATGGAGGCGTTAGCAGAATGGAGACATCTACTATTAAGAGCCAGACAAACTTTCGAAATATGGACAGATCACCAGAATTTACAGTACTTCTGACAACCTCAAAAACTTAATTGATGACAGGCACGCTGGGTCACAGAACTAGCAGAATACAATTACACCCTCCACCACAAAGCGGGCAAACAGAATCAACGGGCAGATCTATTATCCAGAAGACCGGACCATGACATGGGACACAAAGACAATGAAAATATCACCATGCTTACGCCTGTACATTTCAGAGCATCATTGTCCATGACCCATCAGAATACCTGCCAGAGCTTAAGGTGTTGGAAGTGTCGCAGTCACGACACCGTGTCACTCACGTGTCTGACAAAGAACACCAACATTATACTGGAATACACGCTATCAACCAATAGGAAAGATACGGAGGATTACATATAC
>QLOY01016168.1:0-26855 GCA_003313965.1 Megacollybia marginata
CATGGAGAAAGGGTCTGTGCGAGCCTTTTTTGGATGTCATGATTCCTTGTCGGAGTCTCCTGTGAGGCTGTGTCATCATCATTGCGCTTTCGCTTCGGGATAGCTTTTGAGCAGACCTGGTAGCTATGTAAATACGTAGCTCAACACTGTCAGTCACATCAAGTCAAAACTGTTGGAATACTTTCCTTGCCAGCCATTCTATATTAGGAAGTCTGAGCTTACTGCTCGACACCTTTTCCTGCCGGGAAACCACTAGATCGTGACTATGCTGTCACTTTACAGTCAACACGATGATGACACCTTTTTACACGCAGCAATGTGGTCTATAATTATACCTTAGATCCTGTGTCAACACATTTGCTCATGTAGAAACACAGTCCGCGGATTGTTTCGCCTTATTTGTCATTACTGTGCAGTACTTACCTGCCATGAAGCCGGAGCCAATGAAAGTGGGTGCCAGTCGGTTATTAGTTCAAGAGATGAATGGGACTGCATCCTGATTCACGTTGACCATGGCAGACGACACATCTAAGCAACCGGGACCTTGGCACGTATTGGCAGGACAGAGTGGCACATGCCGAGCACATGCCGAGCCGGTGCCGAAAGCTTCGATCCACTGTCATCCAGCTGAAACACACCCGCAAAGAATTTCTAAGGCTGCCTAGAGGATGCTGACTGGATTCAAATGTCATAATACATTTGTCAATGCAGTCTACTTTCAGAAACAAGGTTTTCCGAGCTGTGTATAGCTTTATCATGGTCTTGATGATTGTATACCTCTTTAACACTGTGCAGCTGCCTTAATTCTCCCAAAATATGAGGATAAACAATGATACATCACCCTGTATGTCTATAATCAGTGCCGGTACCCTGTCCAATCCGGATTTCTCGCCTGATAGCCAATCCGAGCATGATGTTTTTTTATGCATCGCGTCTTCATATTATTTGTTGTAAGCACTCAGACTGTTCAAAACAGTCAAGAATAGGTTAAGGAATCAATTAGGGAGCATTTGCACTGAGTAGAAGTCAGGGGACAAGAATTCCTCCTCTTACAATGTGTTTGCGCCTCAATTTGATCCTTACTGAAGTATCGGGTCGAACACCTGTCACCTGTCACATTTTCGAACTCCGCCATAGTGCTCGAACTTGCCATTGGCAATAATCCATGTCATTTATTACACAGAACTATATTCATATGACTTGTATATGACCTACTAGTAGTATAGAAATGAGATCTATGAAATCACAATGTTGTCGCGGGCGCGGATGTCTAGACGCGGGCGCGGGAATTAATGTGCATCTGTCACACCATATAAGTAGACCTTTTTCGGTACTCATATGGTTATGAGAAGTTGTTATTTGACTATCCGGCGTCTCTTGGAGTCTGGTTACGAGACTTCAGAAGATACAAATTCAGACTGCAAAGACGAGGGGTTTTGGCCAAATAGGAGGGAGTCGAATAGAGAGTTATTCCTTTTCTGCGGAACAAAAATTTCCACCAACTGCGTAAGAAATATCCCCAATGTCACTGTACAATTCGAGGGGCCTTTTCCTAATAGGAAAGTATAGAGGCCTACGACCAACGGTGCCGTCTGCCAGAGTCTCGAAAGAAAACTTCATGGGAGCACCTCCGCGTGGATTTCATCTGCCTGATCGACAGGTACATTCAAAGTTAGAACGGTGAGCGAGTGCTTCGCCACTGGTCGTACTTGTCTCATGAGACGTTCGGAAAAGAGATAAGAGCGAGACTACTTGGCGAAAATCGAGATCATGCAAACACTGCATGGCCTGCCATGCAACTTGATCTGAGATGAAGAAGAGTCTTCGTTGAGCTCCATGGTTGGACATCTCTCTTTGTGAGAATGATTTAATGAGATAGAGTAGAGGGACGTGTAATGGCACCGTGAACAGCATTGACCAAATCATCCTAGCTAACTTTTTCAATGTTTGTTTAAGGGCGTCCTCGTAGGCAGCTGGAGCAGTGACCACCTCGTAAACAGTGCGTGATACAAGACCATGCTTTCGTGATTGTGTCCAATAGACATCCTTCAACGGTAGCTTTGGTGTGCGGGAAGAAATCGTCTGAGGCATTCAAGCTTTGTATCTCTAGGCTGTCGTATACCATTGGTTAACATAACCATAATACAGCGACCCATACCCTTGACGAATCTTGACTTCTGGCCGTGGATTTATAATAAAATGCTCGCTCGCCTGTTTCTTCCAGGATTTGAAACGAATGTTGGGTGAAGCTATTTGAACTAGCCACGGCGAAGCATTTGGTTATTACGCCAGGTGAGGTTGCTGAATATCGTCCATGTCAATCAAATCCAAAGCTAAAGGTATTTCCGGTTGCTTTGGAGAGGTCTGAGTAGCGATACGTGGCACCCTCTTGGAAAAGTATGCTGATTGCGCGAGAGGAGCGTCCATACAACCAAGCTTCTTGATTAGCACCCACGAACAGAAATACAGTCTTCCCTGAATTAGGATGGGTAACTGGCATTTACATAGCAATGTCTAGCTTTCTTGACGCAAGAAAATGCTTGGCTACCAGCCGATTGCACATGGAATCATATTCGGTACGATTTAAGACTCGGCCGGTAAGCTGTGTTCAGGGTGACGGACTGGTTGAATCAATGGAATTGACCTGACATTCGAGTTTGCCACTCCACCATTGGGAAGCCTTGTTCAACCGTGCCAGGGTTTGGGATCCAAGGAGAAGACTTAGCAGGCCATACTGGGGGGATTGGAGGTGACAAATAAGTGACAATCAAGATGATGGATGAAGAGTGCTAGCAGCTGAGCAATCTCAATTTAATGCCGCTGCTGTGCGTCACCGTGGCTTCACTGACATTAGTGACAACTTTACAGCAGATGGTATTTAGGATGCAAGGACGGCCGGTAGCATTCGTTGAATTTGGAAATGAAGGACGCGATAGGTCCACCCTTTGCAGGACTGTCGTCCAGGGAAGCTCGCGTACCACAGACTCCTTCCATTGCCACAGCTCACAGATAAATCTGGAGCTGCCTTCGAAATTCTAGGGCACTACTTTGCGTGGCGAGATTTGTGGTTTGATTGGGCTCCGGGCTCCCGTCCGCAAGGCGGGGCTGGGCTATGGAATCTTTTCGGTGAAGTCCAACACTATCTTGCCCATCCTGTTGACGAGAGAGTCGTTTGTTTGACATTTAGTTTTCTGCTCTTAAGAGCCCCTTTCGAAATTTCAGGAAACCTTCATGGAATAGCAGTTGCATCGGAAGCACTTACATAAGCAGTATCATGAATCCAGTGGATTCCTGACAGTGAAACCTGACAAATGCGAAGGACGCTGTTATATCGAATGCATATGGAAAACTCTCAGGTACTCAGGTAACTTCGGACCATAGCACCGACGTCCGAGTCAGACATGGCATATATGAAATCGTTGTTTTGCCCACTACTTCCATCGACAGCAAACTCGTGAATGGCGTCCAAAATCGTCGTCTCTTCCACTTTTGCAAAAGCAGAGGATGTGAACTTCTGCTTTCCGATTCCAGAACGTATCGAGAACGATCGGATAGCGATAGTACCGTTTGACGTGCGTCTAATCCAGTCCATTAGCGAGTCTACGTATCGAGACCTCCATAGCTCTCCAAACATCTTGAAGCATATCTCGAAAACACAAAAGACGACGACCGAATATACAACTACCTTCCCGTTGGCCCTTTCAAAGGCCCCGATGCAGCACAGCAGTTCATCGAGACTTTCTGGAACGGCATCATACATCCTAACAGAAACAACGTGCTCTTTGCCGTGTTGAACAAAACATCAGACGGTAAAGAAGAACTGGCCGCCTCTGTGACCTACATCAACACTTCAGCATTCGATCTTATCACCGAGATTGGATATGTCACTACCTTTCCAAAATTCCAGAGAACGCATGTTACGAGCAACATGTGTGGACTTTTGTTGCATTATGCGCTGGATTTGCCTGAACAGGGTGGATTGGGCTTGAGACGAGTTCAATGGTTTGCCAATTCACTCAATCAGCCGAGTCTTCAGGCAGCTGAGAGGCTGGGGTTCAAGTTTGAAGGGATCTTTCGATGGCACAGAGTGATACCCTCATCCAAAGCGTCTGAAATGAATTCGAATAGCAAAGCAGTAAGGAACGGAGATCCTCGAGGCATTGATTGCCCTGGAAGGGACAGCGCGGTATTCAGTCTTTGCTTTGATGATTGGGAGAACGGAGGTCGCGAGAGAATTGACAGCATCATGGCGAGAAGGAAGTGAATTTTGTGGTGTTGTCCGTGGGAAATTTGATCTGCCTCAGTCTTTTTGCGCGCTATGGTCCAACTCATCGCACTGCTGGTCTGTTTTCTTGAATTTCTAGCCTTTGCTTGGGCGGAAGCGTCTCTGACGCCGCCTCCTTTGAGTCTGAATTCGACGACTGCACAGAGTAGTAGCACTAGTACCATCACTAGTTCTGCAAACGCGACCAGCACGAGCACGTCTGCAAATGCAACGGCGACCACTAGCCTGCCAAGCTTGGGCAACTCTTCTGTCTGCGGTATGTTCCAACTACCCTGAATAGGCTACCTGTAATTCTGGTTTAGTGAACACCTGTTTTGAGCTGGCTGTCTCGAATGTTAGCTGCAACAGTGTTACTCAGTTAGAATGCTATTGCACCAGGTAAGCTTGGATTATCTCAACGTATTCCAGTCTTATTGTTTACAGTAATAACACATTCCCTGGCCATCTTATTTCATGCATATCTCAGGACTGCCCAGACCAGCTGTCTGCAGCCGAGAACCTCACGGAACAGTTCTGTGCAGTCGCTAGCACGTCAGTCTCCTTCTCTATCACGTCAATCCGTGAGACTACAACAGCAACATCCAATTCGTCTACCGCTACTTCTCCCTCAACGACCCAGTCAACAACGACGACGACGACGACAAACACAACGACATCACCTAACAGTGCTTCCCGCACTGCTTTAGGTACCCCGTGGGAGCAATTCAATCTGTATGGAATTGGAGCAACGCTACTTGCGGCTGTGGCAGGAGCGATGTTGGTGTAATGGTGTGATGTTGATACCCTAGGCGATCCGATGGCATGACTTTCTTCTGCATCCTGACACTGCATGTATTTATCGTCTTTGACGGTCGGACCTTCTCATGTACTTGGAATTCTACTAATGCGTTTCATCCTTGCACGTCGAGCGACCCTTGTCTAGCCCTGGGCACACCGGGAACGATCATCAACGCGAAATCGGTACTTTTTAACGCGCATCTATTCGGCGACTGAACGATCCTTGTGCTATAGATTGCATAACTGACGAATGTGGATTGCATTCAACCCGGCCCTGTTCAGGAATCATTAACAGGTTTAGCTGCACTTCCGAGGGTTTATTGGAGGGGCATTTTTCGCGTCGGCCATCCTGACAAACGGGGCGTTGTCTACCCTACACGACCTCTTTATGTGCAACTTTACGTGCAAATTGCCATAGAACAATGCGCGACTCGGGCGGAAATAGTTTATTCGACCATTCTCGCGATGGTTCTGTTGTAAAGCATTTAATGGTATGTGGACAAGCTGCTCAATGGTTTATGTCTCCATTTTGTACAGCAATACATTGTCTTTTATGTCTTTGCCACTGCGAAGTTTTGCGATCTGCTAGCATGACTGTCCGCCCGCATCCGGCACATATAACTGATTGTGGTTTGACTGAGCCCATGACGATGAATGGGTCTTGGTTTAACAGCGCGTAGCGTTCTCGCTCTGTGACTCTGGAAGGTTTTTTTTGGACACGGCGGTTATTTTGGGCAAACATTTGGCTAGAGCATTTTCTAGGTATTGCTGACCTTTTTATGTGGAATATTCGGGAGGAACAATAGGGAACAACTGCCTGTCAGGGTCACGGTGTTGTTCCTTTCCAAAAGGGGAGAACCCGCTCACTCGACAATCGACAATGCCACCAAGAGTTACTTAGAGAGATATGCTCCTCAGGCTCAGTCTAGGACATGCGAGTGAAGAACACACGTCGAGACACGTCCGAAATTCTCAGCGAAAAGAATACATCGAGTATCGGGACAAGCCCTTTCTCGCCTGTTTCTACCAAACTGAAATCCATCGAGGGTGAGATACGCTTCACCAACCTGCTCAGAATTCGCTACGGTCCGTTGTGCCCCGTCCGACAGCTAATCGACGTCTGTAGTTTACATACACTACAAAATTTAATTCAGTCCTTAGAGGTCCTTAGTTCCCATATCCTCTTCATCCTCGTCTCTTCGACGGCGTCCACGTCCCTTCCTGTCTTTCCTTCCCCACTTGCCACGGTAACGAGACCCAGTCAATGTTGTTCCAATGCCACTGAGAATAGCCCCAGCAGTGATCAACACCAGACCCGTTAAAACGAGTGGTGTTGTAATCAAGGTCATGACTGCCCGCATAATGTCTGGGATCAACATGTCTTTCTCTTTCTCTGACGCTCCTTTAAACTCTTTCGCCTTTCGCTGCCAACGTGTCCTTACTCCAGGATCTGGATGTGCATCTGCAACATTGTTGATAGCGTCAACTACGGCCGCTTCTCTCTCCCGTGTTTCGCGTTCGATATCTGTTACATGCGGGACGTCGCCATTTCGTTCTATTACCATTGATTGACGTGCTTGGTTGTAACGGCTGATTTGAGTGTCCAGATTCTGTAGAGCACCCTGCCAGGCTTGCTCGTGCTCGGCGTACTCGGGTGGAGGTACTATGGGCACTGATCTAGATGGACCAGCTGCGTTGGTAGTAGGTTCAGAATCAGTCTTTTCAGCCACGAGCAACTGCGAAAGACACGTCTTCAAATGATTTTTGACTAGATAGACTACGCACCATGACGGGTACAAGAAGACAAGAGGCGCAGCAAGACAGCTGCGGGAGAACATTTTATTTTTATCATGAATCTGTCATCACAGCCTCGTCACGCGCCCGTCGGTAGGCTTGTCGTCGGTATTTACTTATGTCCTTGCTTAAACTACCATTCCTTGCCTCGGTGACATGGGGAATCAACCTAACCATGACGCCGCCGACGCCTCCGCCAGAGAAACATGAAAAACTAGAATCAACAGTTGTTGAGACCTACCTTGCGCCTTGGTTTCCAGTCTTTGCCAAGGTGTGTGGACACTATGCAGCTCAAGTTGCTCAATTTTGTTGTAAGAAAAGTCGCTGACTTTGGCATAGTCTCTCTTCTGGATTACCGCGTCCTGCGAGTCAGCTGTCATCTTATCGACATCATTCCCTGAAGCTTCTTTTGCAGTGCCCGTGATCAGAGCGCTCACTACTGCTGGATCTGATCCAACAGCAATCAAATTCACTGGCCCTTTCTTGTTAGGCTGTGGACTCAATTTGGCTGGAGCATTGCTTCGTCGAAAGTGTTACCGTAGCCTCAACGACCTGTTCACGTTCGAAATTTCATTACGCAAAAACCACAGACTTGTTACTACAGGTCCCTATGCGTATGTTCGTCATCCCAGCTACACTGGTGCCATCCTGTGCGTTTTTGGCACGTTTTTGGTCTATCTGAGCAGTGGCTCCTGGCTTGTGGAGTGCACAGACCTAGCGCCTCGGTCTTGGAAGGCATATCTTGCCCTATGGACGGCTTTGGTTTCCCTTGGCAGTGCCGCTTTGGTACCTAGGATGCACAAGGAAGACGCGTTATTGAAGCAGGCGTTTGGAAAAGAATGGGAAGCATGGGCGCGAAGAGTCCCTTGCTGGCTTTTCCCAGGCCTCTTTTAATCTCTCTAGGACGGTGGTACTTTTGCAGAGGTCCAATACTTAGCAATAAGCTCAGACATTTGACCTTGGTTTTTGACTCGCGTCCCGTAGTGACTAATATCAGCCCCGCTATAACCAACGGTCCATGGCCACTCTGATGGTGTTCGGGATCAGCACATCCTTCTCCTTCTCTGTCGCTTCTTCGAACTCCTTTGCCCTTTGCTTCCAATGTGCCCTTACTCCAGGATCTGGATGTGAATCTGCAACGTTGTTCATAGCATCAACTCGGTCCCTGGCAATCTGCAGTCGCAGTCATAGATATTGCACAGGATGGAACTATTCAATTGGTCAAAATGTTGCTGCTGCTGTTGTTAAAACGTTAAGTGAAGCTGAGGCCATGTGAGTGTTCAACAGTAATTTTGACTTCTTTTAGGTGGTTCGCTAAGTCAACATGTCACATGTTGGTTCGACTTGTCATTTGCTACCATATCCCTTCACCTGGGCCACCGGTAGTGTTATTCTCTTCCAGCAACGAGCTTGACTATGCCATTTTTTGCATTCACAGCAGGTTCGTTGGGCGATATACTCGCTACAATAGGTCTGGCCATCAAAATTGTCAAGGCGGTCTACGATCATCGGAATACCTCTCAAGAATGCGAGGCATTAGCACAAGAGCGGCAATCACTTCAAGATTTCCTCTGTCAGACAGAATGTGCACTACAACGATATAGATCGACTCCTCACTTTATCTTAGCAGAAGTTGATCAGTGTCATTTATCACTCTCCGCAATCTCTGATCGAATCGAGGCGTGTAGGAAGGGGCTGTCTTTCACGTCAATCGCTGCCCTTTGGAAGAGGGTGGTGTGGACTGCGTCTAACGAGGCGTCGTCTTTGAGCGTAAAGCTGCGAGACCACAGACTGAAACTCATTACGCTATCAGTTTCTCTAAGCTGGTATGTCCGTCTCTCGTCTTAGCTGCAATGGCTGGTGATATGTGTTTCCAGTGTTTCCAGTGTCGGCGTTATGGAGCTTGACAATCAGAACGCCAGACTTGATGCAAGTTGTGGAAGATTTCAAGCTTCTCTTTATGACCCACTGTATACCCGTCGCATCCAAGAGGATGCAGTGGAAGTAGTCGATCATCTAGGTGATAGACTGCATATTTCCACCTTATTCTGCACCACTTGGGAGGTATGTTCCTTTTACACTTCAGTTCCGCATTCTCTCATGGTTTTTGCGCAGGCTTTCGAGTATGTCCTCAGAGGATATTGCAAGAATCGCGTTGGAGAGTATTTTGTGGAGCGGGGTGACTACGAAATTGCACACCCAGCGACGAATCAAGTTATTAAACGCTCAGATTTTTCGCGTGTGGCAAGGGAAGGAGCGATCATCGAGATAAGCATCATCGTCCTTCAACCGAAGGCTCAAGACGAAAGCATCTGCCCGAGGTGTTCCCATTCTAATAGTCGGTCCCCGTCTGACCAAGATGGTGGTTGGATAAGATGGCAAGTATCCATAATACCTACCTGCCATCGACTTAAAACCCATGTTATCTAGTGTCCGCTGTTCTGGTCACTTCCGCGTCAATAATTCCCATACGCTCTCCAGTGGGGACAAGCCTGAGGGAGCAGATAGAAATCCAACGCACGACAATTATAGTAAATTATCTTTGACTTGCACGATAGGATTAATTTCAACATTTAGGCGGTAATGACGCTACAGTGGCAGGCACACCAGAGACAACCTTCTTCCGCCGTATCACCTTGATGATGTTAGAAACTAACGGTCCGAGCAAGCATCTCGCACGGTTGAAATGCCCTGACTGCGATCGGAAGTTCACCACGTTGCATCAGCTCAAGAGTACGCTCGCCTTCTGTTTGTCTACTTTGAATAAAGCCTAATTTTTCTTCCAGACCACTTTGATTCGCATAACGGTGTTAAACTATCAATGCAAGTACTGTGGTCAGAAGGCTACAACCTCAGTAGTTTGCACCCGACACGAGCTTTATACTTGTAAACAGAATCCGAACAGGAACAGAAAGAAGTAATTGCTGGCCGATGTTCACTTCAAGTCTTCTTGGATATCTGATCCCTCTTGGTTCTGATGAATGTCGCAATTTTGTTTAATTGCATAATTATACAGCACGCATCCTATTAAGCAATGTAACACTGGATTCCACATTAATTGTATCTTGTAGGTCTCTCTTTCCTCCTCCTTATTCACCTCCTCATGGTGCTAGCGCCACTTGGGATTCGGAATGTCGTTTAGAAGAATCAAAAGCTATTTTTTGCTTTTGTTGGCCTTGATATGGGATGAGACGTCATGTCAAGCTATCGCAATGGCATTGCGTACATGTCCAGCAGGCATGGGGTTCAACAAATGGGATATTTGCATCTGAACAGACTGAGATGGAGCTGATTGAAGTGAAGATGGAACCGGGGCTGGCTTAGCTGGCCCGGATTGATTAGTGGATTGAACCGGTATCGGGGAGAGCAGGACGGCTGATATGGTGAGCAACTTGAACAGAATTCAACAGTTGTGTAAGGATCGCCTACGATTGGGATTTTGTTCGAATTTTTGTAATTTCCTCTCTACAGGACCTGATTGGTTCATTGAGGATCGTAATGCAGCGTAATGCAGACATCTTGTTTTATAATTTAGGTTCTCTAGATCTTTAGAAGCCGCTGTCCGTGTGGTGGTGGTAAGAAGCTGCTTCTTCCTCTTCTTACATCTTGTGCGCTATATCTGCTCTTTTCACCTTATACATCTCTTAGTAGCCTCTTGTTCTGTTAATTTCTCCTCAACGAGAGACTGCGTTGGATTGTACTCGGCTTTCAAGTTTTCAATTGCTTGCCGATGACCGTTTTTTTTTTCATGATATCGACTATCGACTATCGACGACGACGTACTAGAGCATACTAGTACCAGGCCTTCTCGCATGGAACAGGTACTATCAATGGATTCGATGTTCCTGACCAGACAATCCCGATTTTTGCCCTATCTAGCCCTTCCATGATTGTTTCAGGGGGGTTTCGCAGACATTTAGCCTCCGGTTCCCAAATCCTCTTCATCCTCGTCTCCGAGTCCATTGTTCTCTTCTCTCCTCCAACGATCCTGTTAGTGGCTATTAGATATCAGCCCACCAACGCATAATGTTCGGGGTCAACACGCCTTCTCCTTCCCTGTCGTTTCTTTAAACTTTGCCCCTAAGTATCGAAGATCTGTCAAGCCAGGCCTAGGCGCCTCGTGCCGCACCCGCACCCGTCGGTCATGCATATCATGTCTTTGCTCAAACTGCTACCTCGCGTCAGTGACATGGGGGTTCCCTTGACCATGACACCGCCGATGCTACCAAAGAAACATGAAACACTGGAACGAACAGCTGCTGAACCCTGCCTTATAACCAGGTTCCGATTTTTTTGTCGCAGGTAGTATGTCAACACCCTGCAGCCCAATTCACTTATTAGAGAAGTCGCTGACTTTGATGTAGTCTGTTTGTTTTTTTGCTTGCTGCAGCCTGCGAACCGGCTTTTGTCTTGTCGACAGCATATCCCAAGGCAGCAGGCGGCGAGGCTTCTTTTTCAGTACCGGTGATGAGAGCGCTTTCCACAGCCTGACAAGAAGGGAAGACTGCTGTAGGGTCAGTCCCAGCAGTAGTACGAACCTGCTTGGAGCATTGTTTCGCCGAGATTGTTACCAGATCCTCGCTGACCTCTTCACATTGGAACTTTCTTTGCGCGAAAACCATAGACTGGTTACTACAGGTCCTTGTGCATTTGTTCGTCATCCCAGCTATACTGGCGCAATGATGTGTATTTTTGGCATGTTTTGAGCAGAGGTTCTAAGATATCGGCTTGTCGAGTGTACGGACGTAGTACGTCGTTCCTGAAAAGCATATCTTGCTCTTTAAGAGTACCATTACGGTGCTCAGGATGCACAAAGAGGATGCGTTGTTGAAGCAGGTGTAAGGAAAGGAATGGGAAGCATGGGTGCAAAGAGTCCCTTGCTGGCTTTTCCCAGGTCTCTGTTAATCCCTCTAAGACGGTGGTACTTACAAGGCGCGCAGCTGCCGCAGCAAGGTCAAAGCAAATGACTAACCGGACCGGTTACTAATCCTTATTTGGAACGATTCCAACTTTACTTTTCGCTTTTCATGTCTTTGCCGTTGCTCAAATTACCATTCCTTGCCTCAGTGACATGGGGGATCCACTTGACCATGACACCACCAATGCCTCCGCCAGAGAAACACGAAAGACTAGAACCAACAGGTGTTGAAACCTACCTTGCACCTTGGTTTCCAATTTTTGCCAAGGTGTGTGAACACTATGCAGCTTAAGTTGCTAAATAAGAAAGCCGCTGACTGTGGCGTAGTCTGTTTTCTGGATTGCCGCATCCTGCGAGTCGGCTGTCATCTTGTCGGCGGCATTCCCCAAGGCTTCTTTTGCGGCACCAGTAATGAGAGCGCTTACTACTCCTGGAACTGACTCGACAGCAGTCAGAATCACTGCTCCCTTCTTATTAGGCTGTGGAATCAACCTGGCTGGAGCATTGCTTCGTCGAAGGTGTTACCAAATTCTTGGTGACCTCTTTACGTTCGAATTTGCCTTGCGTGAAAACCGCAGACTTGTTACTTCAGGTCCTTACGCGTTTGTTCGTCATCCCAGCTACACTGGCGGACTCTTGTGCGTTTTTGGCACGCTCATGGTCTGTCTGACCAGAGGATCGTGGCTGGTCGAGTGTACAGACGTGGTACCTCGCTCGTGGAAAGCATATCTCACTCTTTGGGGAGCTATGATTTCCCTTGGGGCTGCCGGTTTGATGCTCAGGATACGCAAAGAAGATGTATTGTTGAAGCAGGCGTTCGGAAAAGAGTGGGAAGCCTGGGCGCGAAGAGTCCCTTGCTGGCTTTTCCCAGGTCTCTATTAATCTCTCTAGCACGGTGGTACTTCCGCAGAGGTTTCATCCTTAACGATAGGCTCAGAAACCTGACTCGGGTTTTTGACTCCGAAATGTAGTGTTCTCTCTATTCGTCAAAATCCTAATGTTCATCATCCGTCCTTGAAAGCAGCATGTCAGACACGGCCATAACGCTTATGATCTGCTTCAAAATCAGATGAGCCGCCACCCAATAAATACAAGCATCGATCTCACCTGCCGTTGCGACACAGGCCCGACACCCTTGTCTCTCAACCTCCTATGACGTCTTCTTCTGTGCCAAGTCGCATGGACCGGCCAGACAACACTCCAGCTCCGGTGGGTCACCAAAGTCACTATAGGAGTCTCGTCCCCCTCGTCGGGTTGAGACCAGCAAACCATCAGCCCACCCGCGGGCCGCGCCTTATACCACACTTCGTCACACCTCCCCGTCGAGATTGCGTGACGCAATCAACAAAGATGAACGACATGTACCGGGTGAAGGGGGTGAACCCCACGAAAGATCTTTCACAGCAGCCCATGCGGAATTCAGAAGCCCAATCTGGCAGATAGTGAGAAATCACCTCCTTGCAAACTCGGACGCGCCATAGTCCAATCGAAGAAAAGTCTAGTCAACCAGATCCCGCTAAAGGCTGAGGCTTTGAGATGGTCAAACATTATTGACGAGCTAGTAGGGAGTTGCGCGGAAGGACATCATGGCCTGACGAAAGCTTTGTTCACTTCAGGCTCTTAACAGACGACAAGAAAGGACGAGGCGAGGTCAGCCCAACAGACCTCTTTCTTACTCATGTTTTCGAGTTCGCCCGCCGTTTTTGTTCGTGACGATACCAATCCAGAAGATGACCACTCGGATTTCGCGTTCGTCACTAGGTTTACCGTTCCGAAAATCGAAACACGGTGCTTAACCCTACAACGGCCATCGCAGTATGTACATAATTGTTTGTGAATGAAGACCGTCACGTCGTCCACATGTTAAACATATCACATGTCATCATGAGCCCCTGACAGAAGGGATAAATTACATCGACAGAAGGTTTCTCGTTTTGTCCTTCGACCCCTTACGAAAGTCCAGTTGAAACTAATCTTATTAGTTACCACGGATAGACCCCACAAGGTCCGTACCACCAAAAAAATAAAAATAAATAAATAAATAAATTACATCGACTCGCTTGGTCTCAGACTTCCTCAAAGTGGAACGCAGTGAGCTCAGTTTCTCTCTATTGTCTTTGTCACTAAGCAAATTTAGTGCAAGGAACAGTCGGAGTCACAGGAGAGCCTGAGGTCGTAGAGGATGCAATGGCAAGAAGAGTAAACGCTATCCAATCACAAGGTGTGTACCTGATTTTCTGATCTCGGTTTGAGCTGATTATGGTAGACGCTATCGTCAGCTTTGGTAGGTCGGATATGCTGGCAGGCATTGCTAGAGATATCCATACCATAAAGGACGACATTCAGACACTGAAAGATGACAGTGCCAAGTATGCGGCAGAGCAAAAGAATGTTGCAATTCGCACTACCAACCATGCTTCAGACCCCATGAGAGAAGGTCGATTTAAGCTGAATCCACGCAAGACAGTAGGTTCATGACCACCTCCAAGCTCATGGCTAACAGGTCTGATAGGTTCCAGGTCTTGGAATCGCTCTCATGAATGCATGTCGTCCTGCTGGTGTTGCAGCACCTCAATTGCCTGATGATACTACAACAAACATAGGTGATCCATATCCTTCAGTCATCTCCTCTGAACTCAGTCATGCAAAAATTCTCGAGTTGATGTTATTCTACAACGAGGACTTTGCTATTGTTATTACGGATGACCTTGAAGAGCGCAAGAAAAAATTCGCCATGTTTATGCTGGATATTGACTACGGTTCAGTAGTTCAGTGCTATATAAAGTCTGTATTGTAATATTAGCTAATCGTATCTGCGCCTTGTGCCTGAGTGACTCGAAGAAAGGCGGCCTCAAACCTATACGTATGCGTATACGCCGCCAGCCCAACTGGCAGCTATAGACGCCCAGCTCGATATCCTCGCCTATTCTACATCAAATTTGAATGTATCAGACGGTCTATTGGCCCATTGCAAACCCTGAACTGGAATTGTCTTTCTAAGACATCTTGCTGTGTTCAAGCAATCGTTCGGAAAAGAATGGGACCTGTACTTCTCGTGATTGCGGTTCTGGTCTAGTACTACCTGTTCTCGCCAATAACAACCACGGGGCATCGTTACCCAGTTCGTTTCCATCGTTCCTCAAGGCTCGGGAGATCCTTTTTCCTTCGGCCAGAGGGAAATAGCTGGCCACAAAAACCCCATACTGACCCGCCTCAGGATCCAATGGAAGACCAGCCACCAAATTGACCGTCGTCATAAACCACGAGTCACTGCCAGGGACGATCAGGCTTCGGTGACGTCCTTGAGTGTCGTTGGCCGACCCCGACGGGTCCAGGATGAGGTCGATGGAGCCTCTTACGATAGGCAACATCAAGTTTAGCGATACTCTAAGATGATCATTATACAAAAGTCGAAGAAACAAGCCGGGACTCCCATACCGTACTGTGCATCGAACAATCGTTTTCCTTCACTCTGGATCACTTGATCCACACTGCTGGGTTCTCGGCCAAAGGGTACACTGAGTGCACCTTCGACTTCATCCAACGCGGCGTATTTTCTATATGCTAGACCATACAAATCGCCGAGTGGATACGGCCGTTCAAGAATGACATGAATTATTTGGACAATACTCGTTTGGGAACTCCCAGTGAAGGACAGTTGCGTGCTCTTCATCCTCAAATCCGAAATAGTCCTTTGCTGGAAAAATGAAGTGAGCACGGTCAACAAGTAGATGCAAGACCGCGACCTTTCCTGGTATACATCGACTTTTTGTGGATAATTCGGGTCTTTATTCATGCATTGTCCAGACACACTCGGTCCGAGTGCGCCATTCTGCCTCTTCCTTCTATAATTGTGCTGCAGACGGTGTCTTGAGACCCTTTGTGTACGAAGCCTAGAGGTAGATCCCTTTCCAGACTTCCTGGGAGTCGCAGGGCTGGGCTCTATAGTCCGAGCGAGAAGAATCATTCCTTTGGCGCTGGTGACGTTGGCTCCGAAGTCTGGTTTGAACTCGAAGGAGGCTCAGTGGTCATCGCATGATGAGAGTGCCTGCGTACTCGTTGAGTTTCATCCCGTTTCATCATCTATCTCCATTTCGGTTGCCTTATCAATGACGCGAATAGTGCTTTGACCATCAGCTGATGTGAGGCTAGCATGAAGGAAATGGTATACGCAAAAACAATTGTACAGGAAGGAAGAAGTGGATCTCCCTTCCATTGATATCTTCTGGGACGAACGTTTGGATCCCTGTGTCTGGCCGCGGCTCAAAAATGGTCCTGTACTTGAGCCAAGGGCGGGGCCGACCGTCGTGATTCTTGCGATTGTTTTCCTCAAGTCTAGAGAGGCTAGAGGACGCACCGTAAACGAGTGCGACACAGAAAGTGAGTCCCTTACTATTGATGCCACAAATTCTTTCCTGTCTTTCGTGAGCTGTGCATCAAGTCCACCTTCAACTCCATCCAATGCGAAGGCATGTCTTTGATACACCAATAAATCGTAGACCATGTTCAAAGGGTATGAACGACCTAGGCTTGGCATTTGTGTGGCATTTGTGGTCATCAAGTCCGTTGATGATAGTACCTGGCTAGCAACCATCTTCTCGTTATCCAGTTACAGCTCTTCTTTGCGAGAAGAGCTGATACTTAGTACGCTCTAGTACGCCGTCGATATCGATATCATGTGGGCCATCTCCGCCCAGCCGAGATCTTCGGACAAAGAAAACGGTCATCGGCACGGCAATTGAAAATTTGAAAGCCGAGTAGTAGTGCTGTAGCCAACGCAGTCTCTCGCGATTTGAGGAGAGATTACTCTCTATCAACAGAACCAGAGGCTACCAAGTCTATACAGACGAAAAGAGCAGAGATAGCGCATAAGATCGGAAGAAGCAGCTTCTCACCGCCACCACACAAACAGCGGCGATACGGCTTCTCAAGATCTAAATTATAAGACAAGATGTCGTGCATTACGCTGCATTACAATCCTCAATGAACCAATCAGGTCCTATAGAGAGGAAATTACAAAAATTCGAACAAAATCACAACCGTAGGTGATCCTTGCACAACTTCTATCACTCACCGTATCAGCCGTCCTGCTCTCCCCGGTGCCGGCTCAATCCACTAGCCAATCCGGGCCGGCCAAACCAGCTCCGGTTCCAGCTCCATCTCAGTCTGTTCAGATGCAGATATCCCATTTGCTGAACCCCATGCCTGCTGGACAGGTGCGTTGCGCAATACCATTGCGACAGCTTGACATGATGTCTCAACCTATATCAAGGCCAACAAAAGCAAAAAATAGCTTTTGATTCTCTAGTGTACTTCTAGATGACATTCCGAATCCCAAGTAAGTGACATGTAAGTGGCGCTAGCGCCCCGAGGAGGCAACTAAAGGAAGAGGAATAAGGAGGAGGAGGAGGAAGGAAAGGGCTACAAAATACAATTAATATGAAATCCAGTGCTACATTGCTTAATAGGAGAATTGCCATATAATTATGTATTAAACAAAATTGCGATAGACTGCCAACCATTTATCAGAATCAAGAGGAATCAGATATCCGAGAAGACTTACAGTGAACATCGGCCAGCAATTACTTCTTTCTGTTCCTATTCGGATTCTGTTTACAAGCATAAAGCTCGTGTCGGGTGCAAACTGCTGAGGTTGTAGCCTTCTGACCACAGTGCTTGCATTGATAAAGTTTAACACCGTTATGCGAATTCAAGTGGTCTGGGAGGAAACTTTTTAGTTTTATTCAAAAACAAACGGAAAACGAACGTACTCTGAAGGTTGTGCCTCGCGGTGAATTTCTGTTCGCAGATAGGGCATTCGAACCGTGCGACATGCTTTCGGCGCTTCTCAGAAGCAGAGACGATCTTGTTGGAAGCTACCATCCGTTTGAAGTCGCCTTCGTGTGATGAATCGGGCGAGTACAGATCGCCCTGTGAGCTGCTTCCGGCTGAATTAGGTTCACTTGGTTTGCGGTCCACCCCTTCACTACGGAATACTCCCGCTCCAGAGACAGGACGGCGTGATGTCCGCATGGGCTTGCGTCTATGTGAGTAGGAATCGCTTACAGACCGATGCAGGTAGTCCTCAGGGGGAGGTTCTTCGACAGAAGATGCAGGATAGGTGTTGCGGCGGCCGATGCCAGGGTCGTTTGACGAGAACATGCTGATGTCCGATATGGACGTGCCAGGAGGAAGTAGAGGTGTGTCAGGGCCAAAGTTTGAATACACGCTCGAGGCCGGAGAACTGTAGGTGCTACTTCCTGAAGACAAGGGACTATTAGGAGAAGAGCGACTGAGTGTCAAGGAAGTTGTGTCTAGGTAGATGTCTGGTGGGAGGACTGGTGAAGGGCTTCTTAAACTCCTGGGTTCCAATGAGCGACCCCGACCAGCGCCTGCGTTGATGCCACTGTGAGTGTGGCTTCTTCGATGGTGCGCGTTCCGCCTTTGGAGACTGGGGACCTGCAAAAATTCGCCATGATGACTGCTTGGAGGTGCCAGATAGGTAGGGGAGGTCGACTCGCCTCCAAGCGAAGAGAGTGATGCGGAGCGGCGGTGCGAAGAAGACGAAAATGTGTCGTCCGGGTATGATGGCAGCTCGAGCTCCAGTCCTGTGTCGGGACATAAGCGCGGTGAACCCTGATCGGCAGGCAAGACGGGGGATAACAGGCTTCCATCCTCGAAGAAACTATATGTTGGAGAGAACTCAGACCTCGGCATCATGTTTTGTAGGGCTTCGAGATCACTGATGGAGGCACTGCGAGGACGACCGCTTTCTTGGAACGACGAAAATGAACCTTCGTTGAGCGACACACTCCTTCCCCTCTGTGGAAACTGGAAAGGGTCATCTTCTTGTAAAGCGAAATCATTGAAAGCCGTCTGCAATGGAGACAAAGATGGAGAAGAGGGATGAGAAGGCGGTGCACTCCAATCAGAGTAAGAAGAGTCCGGTGGCACTGCTTCAATGATGAGTACAACAAAATGCATGTACAACAGAACTCACGGTCACCAGAGGACGTGGAAACGGGAGACCAATCCAATGGTGACAGAGGCGGGCCATGATCGAACTGACCGTCTGGGTAGGGGAAGAAGACATCACCGGCTTGAGCTACAGCGGCATAAGAAACTGCTGCGATGGTCAATGTCGGAAGGACTCACGATCCCTGAGTCCGCCACTGGTGTTCAGAGCCGAAAGGTGGCTATAGTTTGTCTGCAGCACCTCGCCTACGACAGTCGGCATTGACCTACAGCTTGGACAAAGACACAAACCTTGCGACGATGAAGGCACGGACCCAAAGGGCGCATAGAGACCTAAAGGATTTAAATTGGATAGGAGAGCTCTATGAAACAGTGAGCCATTTATGCTCAATACTTGAACGAGAACTTGCCTCTGATCCTTGATGCTAAGAGCCTTGTTGTCTTCTTCTGGTGGAGCGACTGTAATAGAGGGCAGCTGCGATGACATGGCCGGTGAAGCTGGGGATGAACCCTGGGGCAATGCAATATATAAGTAAAGCGTGAGCTAGCATACAGCTTTGCGGGGCTGTGCAATTATTGCTGTAGACAAACACGTGTTGTAACGTCACGAACTTGCAGCATACCTTCAGGAAACCAAGTACAACGATCCTTATCTTTGGTTGAAGCACTAACAGCAATTGCACAGCTATGGGTATAACGACATGGGTAACCGAAGAGTGTAGTGTACGAAGAAAATTAAAATGTCCTCTCAACGTTTGTGCGGCCTAAAAGCGCCCACAGAATTCCAACAGAAAAAATGTCACTCCCAGACAATTAAAGCTGTTCAGATTGCTCAGTGCAAAGGCGGTCCTTATCATTCCATCAGTCACCGTCTACGGCGCAATCAGTCGTTTTCTATTCGAACATTGTGGACTGCAAACCGTGGAAACTTCGGAAACAACTCTTTAAGAATCCATGACGCGTTTCTTTTTCCCGTTGCATTTCTTCATGTGCCGAGTGAGGACATGAGGCGTACCGAAATCTCGCGAGCAAGTATTGCATTTGTAGTTGCGAATGCCCATATGTGAGTTTAGGTGGTCTGCGCACAGTCAGTCAACGAGTTCAGACTGACCACACGCAGCTGACTTACTCTGCAAGTTGTGCTTGGCTGTAAAAGTTGCGCTACAGCCTGGTATGGTGCACAGGAATTCACCAGGCCGTTTTCTACGACCGCTCGCAGCTCTCTCAATAGCGTCTGAACCAACCTTGGGACGGAATCCTGATTGAGACGCTAAAGGAGAAATATGTTGTTCCACTGGCGAATAATCGTCTCTGAACAGGCTAGTTACTTCCTCGCCAAAGGGACTCTGCACCTCAGATGTATATGCGCCGGGAGGTGCAGAACTGTTGATTACATCCTCGAAGGAGTGGAGGTCAGGTAACGTGGGATCGTGCTCGAGCAAATGGTCAGAAGCAAAGTACCGTTGATAAGGAGGGTTTGGCGAACTAGGACTCGTCCCCGTAATCGACAAGTGACCCATGTCCGTTGTCATCCTCGAAACTGATCTGGAACGGATATACGGGCTGTGACGATGAGCGGAAGACGAACGACGCACTCGCCCGCGAGTCGGTTCAGGCGACAAGTCGAAGCGACTGCTGGTATCACTGAGAGGGCTAAGCAGTTGTGGGTCTGGACTCGGGGGAGCAGTTTGTACCGTTTGTTGCAGTATCGTTTGGGATGAATTCAAACTGAAGCTGTCTGGGTAGCTATCTGGAAAAGATTTCATCTCCTGTACATACGGCGAAGGAACACCTAAAGAAGAAGATGGAGTCGATGGCGACCAGACAGCATTGTCGTAGGGGTAAAGATTGCTGCGGGTTTGAATCGGGGGAATGTCTTGATGAGACGCATATCGACGAATTATACTAGGCCGGTCACTAGTATTGTCGGAGTAGCGACGAACGTCCATGCCACTGGGGTGGAGAGCCTGGGGAGGATCAGAGGTGGCAGAGTCGGTCGGACTCTCGTCGATCTGAATTCTAAATTCGCCATAAGGACTTTCTAGATTATCGGTCATGACTAGTGATGCATCCCATGCTGCGTCCCCAGCAGCGAGAGAAAGCATATTCAAGTCATCTATAAGAGAATTAGCTGAGGCCTGATGCTGTAGCCTTTCTTACATGGATAATTGCCTGTATCACGAGGAGGTGTTGGGCGATGCACCTCGAAACGAATGGGGTCCATATAAACGAAATGAAAGGGCGTGAATCAAGAACGAAAAGATTCCTCTCGCCGGTAGCGCAAATGACGAGGGTGGGTGGAAAAAGTACGGAAACATTGAAGGCCTTATGAACTAGACGAGTGTTGTAAAAGGCTGTCCGGTCGAAACCCTTTACAGCAAAGACCGCACCTTGTGAGAACGTGGTGCGATAATAATGTCTAACACGATGCAGCGCCTATTTACTAGAGGACTAATTAACTGCCCAGGGTCCCAGCTGACCATCGGAAGAATCGTATTTGCAGGTAAGACACAAAGTTGTGCGTCGGCGGACGCCAGAATCTTGAGCTGTTTGAAAAGCTGTAATTGGAGTTCTAGCAGAATCTCGTTGCCAGTTCAGGAAGGCAGGGGCGTGGCCACATGAAGAATAGTGGACGCAGTTGTCATTTCGGACCGTGGATACCCCCCACCAACGCACTCTGGCAGGATACTTACAATGCATATGGAAAAAGCCTAGAAACGGGAGAAGGACCAGACCTAGGAGCACAGCTTTAGTTTGCAGAACCTTGCAGGCCAGGAATTCTTTCGAACCGGGGTGGCTGTCCTTGTCTTGCGTCGATAGAGTGTCTGGTGTCTGAGTCACAGGAAAAAAAGAAAGCCCAAGCAATTACGCGGGGTACGGTACAGTACGGATACGCCAGAAAGCGCTCACGCCACGACTCCGAGGCAATGCCAACGGTCTGTCACAGAGCCGAATTCTCCCGAGATACTAGCAATACAGTAATGTACCAGAAAGGTAGAGGCATTCAATCTAGTAGTTAAGACCTGTGATGATGCAGAATGGTGGTAGAGTTGTTTAGTCAGGTGATGTCACCGACTCCTTTGAACAAGGCCGTAAGTTCAAGCGATTGCGACAGCTGTTGTTTCTTCTCTTGTCAAGTAACAGGCTATAATTCCATGGAAACTACAGCACCATGGAACTACGGCGTAGGGTCCCCATTATGCTGTACTTGACTAGCGAAAGTGGGTCGATTCAAGAGCAATCGAGCTCATTACTTACTGACATCGCTGCTTCTGATAAATTACGATCGCGAGTTGTTCTGATTCGGTCTCGGTTTCTTTATTATCCCAACAAGACAGGCACATTCTCAATCCGGCGGACGCACTCCTGTCTACGATCCTAAGGGGTACCCCCCTCCTCCCGTGTCTGCCATGCTACTTTCGGACGGACAACGATGACTTCCAGAACTTGGTTACGACGCTGTTTCCTATTCGACTCTTTTTCTAAGCAATTCGAAATTCTGAAGGTTTACCAAGCCTGTCTGCTGCTCTAGCTATTATGTTCGTTCCACCGATCTCCCGCGATCATAGGATGACAAGGGATCGGTTTCGCCAATGCTTTAAAAGCTCTAGGCACTGTCCATGTTATTCTTACCTTCTGCTTTCATCATTTTGAGCAGTAGCCTCTTGTGAACATCCCCAGTTCACTCACCACTCTTTTTTGAAAATGCTCTTCAGCAGATTACTTTCCTTATCCGCTGCTTTATCTTTGACTCTCGCTCTAGCCCCTACAAAGGTACAGAGAGATTTCGCATCTATCAATCCAAGCCCAAGCGATATCAGCGATGCCCGCCGACGAGAGCTTGTTCCCCGAGAGCCTGAACCCGTCACCAACGCCAGACGTTTAGCTGCTGGCTTGCCTCCATTACCTCCAGTTCGACGTGGTCTCGCCAATGGAAAAGGTAGAGGTGGCCCCGTGGCAAACACTGGCAAGGGCAAGTCTCAACCGGAACATAACACAGGGGGTCCCGCCCACAATCTTGGCGGTCCTAAACCATCTGCAAAACCTGATGACAAGGATGTGTACGTCCCTATCTGATTTAACCATCAGAACTAATGTTCCGCACAGTAAAAAGGGTTACCTCAAGGCCTACGATGCCGACAACAACTTCCAAGGCTATGTCTCAAACATATACAATTCTTTTGGTGAGTATAACCTGGATACGGATTCCACAAAGGCACTCGAGGTGAAGATCAATGCGGCAGCCCAGCTCTCACATATGAAAGCCCTCGTACGTACGTTTATTGCCTATCGTTTCTCATGTTCAATGGAAATCGTCGCATCAGAATCTGCCCAACTCCACGTATCCATACGTTGGTGGAATTCAAGGTCTCTTCAGTACGGATTCCAACATCGGTCCCGGTAACCAGAAGTAGGGCGCTGCAAATCTGATTTCTAGCTATTCTTAACCTTGATCTCGTAGCTACGTCTACCTGGGAGGCGTCAATATTACACCCAAGAATTCTCCTGCTGTCAATGTCGGCAATTCCTTCAGTGATACAAATGAGCAACCTGAACCCTCCGAAAGCAATATCGTAAGTTATTTTCCGTGTTCATATTCCCTAATCGTTGTCTTGTAGTGGACGTACAATCAGGATGGAACCGTCACAGTTCAATGGATCAATACAGATCTTTCAAAGCCAGAGACGATATTGGTATACACCCAAAGTAGTCTCCTCCTGATTGGAGACCAGACCGCATTTCAAGACGTTTATGGGCCAGCCACTCCCATTGTAAGTTTACACCCGTTGCGGCCCCTCTATTTTTCATTTGTTTCAGACCCTCAAATTCTCTTCGTCGTTCTAATAATCAAGCTTTATTTTTTTATTTAAACTATCTGGACAAGAAACAATTAGGACTTGATAGACAATGTATTTATTAATCAGGCGTCAATCAATTCGTCTGGAAACGAGTGCAAGACAACTCAGCAAGACATATACACCCCATCGTAAGGACCTGAGTGCGACGTGATTTGGATAATCAACAGGAGAGGGCTGTTCACCTACCGTCGTGACCCTCGAGATTTCCTTGCGCGATGGAGGTAAGAATGCCACCAACGATGGTAATCAGATTGATATCGCCAGTGGAGCAGCGACGATCGGGGTTATCCTGACCTAGATTGTTCAGAGAGGTAAGAACGATGCAGCTCACTCACCAGGACAGGCAAGCCAGACACCCGAATCTTGGATATGGATCTCACCGGAGGGGTGGTGGTACCCGTACGTGGTTTTGACTGGGAGGTCAGGAATCGGGTCTTCTCTGTATTGTGTGTGTGTTTTTTCCAGTGAAAAATCAGTAAGGAACTTGCCTGTTGTTGATACGCGTTAAGTTGTGGATATTAGCATCGACATAATCCGCGAATGCCTGATTTCCGACCTACAACGGCGTGAGTATCTCAATTGACGATCTATGCATCGATCCTACCCGAGGCGTTCCGTATCCGATGACCGAGAGTTGTGTGTCACTAGGGAGGCGGCTACGAAGATAGACGGCATCGAGAAGTGCCAGTGCCGCGCCTTGCTCTCAGCACAAAGGTAGTCATGCGGAGAGAAAGCTCACCCAGGGAATGTCCTACAAGAGTAATACGGGTAGAAGAAAATTGTGACATCGTGGCTTGGACGGCGGCTAAGATCGCAACGGCGGTTCTAGAGAGTTCATCATAAGGGCGACACAGAAAAACAGAGTCCATACTTTGACTGCTCTTGGCTGAAGCCCTGATGAACACGAATATTGCCAGGAAGATCAGGAAAGAGACCGGTATCGAGACCGATAAGGTCTACTTCGAGATCTGTGACCAGGGGAACACTGGATTGCGAGTGAGACCAAGGTTGGTTGTTCAGTGGATACGACGTACATTCTGAACGGATCTGTTCCTTGATTGACGATAACGACTGTGTTCAAAGCGGAATCATAGCCGACAAACCAGTACTGAACTAAAGCCCCATCGCCGCCAGAGGCAACGGGATGGAAGGAAGGGTTTGAGTTGCAGTCTAAACCGCAGCTCCAGGACATGATGGATGAGGGATTACAATACCCTGCGGATGCATAATGTGTGTATGGTCTGAATGAGGCGACGTTGCTTGGAAGGAGCGGCTGTATATTGCTTGCGGGCAGAGCGTTGGCAGAGGAAAAAAAGAGTGCGAAGGCAAAGGAGAGAATGTGCATGCTGGACTACTAGAAGGAAAACGCAATTGAGGAATATAAATCCTTGCCAGCAGCTGTCACCTGGATCATCTAATGAGAGAAGCATGGATTTTCACGTGTAGCGAAGAAGTCGAAGCCCTTGAGTTTGGCATATCTGTGGGTCAGAGAGGACTCCAATGAGGCATTAGTTGGGACTAATATAGTCCTAACATATGGACCCTCTGAGAGTTTTGCTGTGTTCCGTGGCTGAGCACTGTACGCTGTGAGGCGATTTGAAAGGATCTGGATTGAAATTGACAGATAAATGATCCTCGATGTCAACGTTCTTCGGGAATTTCTGGGCATTCAGATGACCTGGGTCGGATATCTCGCCGGTCCATGGACGCGCGCGTTGGCTGCGCGCATTGAGGGAAAGGCTGAGGACGTTCACGTGTTCACCGTAAGAAACGCGTCGTCGGAGGTTCAGAGTCGGCCTGTCAAACTGACAGTGAAGAAAGTCCAGAATGGGAACCAAATGTTCGTTTTCCATGTGCATTCGGTAGCTAACCCACCGAAGGTCTTCCAAAAGGCCCTTGGAGAGCGGACGCCTCTGTATCGACTATCTTGATGCGTAGAGTTGTCTCCGATGTATGTTTCACCTGCGTCATCAATGTGTTATGATTGCAACATAGCCATGTAAAGATTCCATCCTCAAGGTTTGGAGGCATTTCGTGAGTGGCAGTGCCGAATGATTGCTGGAGTAAACAGAGGCAAACTGGACCACACAGCCTTGTAATCACAGCCTTACCTGTCGATGCAGACGGACTACATAAACGAAGACTACAGCGTGTCGCTGGATCCGCCGTCGCCGACTCGGTACGACTTTGGCACTTCGTCGTACAACGGATCCTATAACAATTCCCCATTCTCAGCGAACAGCGATCTAAGCTTTGACAACGACGATATCCCGATTTTTGATACATACAACCCAGACGACTACGACACTGGCTCCAGTCTGCTCATGTTCCCAGATGCAGACTATGCCGACGACAGCCGAGCATCCAGCGTCGATTTAACCCAGCATTCTTTCGAGAACATGACCTTTCATTCCCCAAACTGGAGCAATCAGGCTTTACCTCACCCTAAGCCCCAGAGCCCGCCTCGATTGCTAATGCCAGAGTCAGAGTCTGCCCCGCCGCCGACGATCAATGCGCCCGACGATGCAGACAACGCCGGCCCTAAACTCAGGATTGTGCCTGCAACTCCGGTATCCGGTGGAGGCGGTAACCAAGTTATGCCTTTTATGCGGGGGGCATCTAATCTGCAGCCACCGCCTGTTTGGGAGCAGCCCCAGAACGAGTCTGTCCCGGTCACGCCCCCGTCTTCATCATCGCCTTCCCCCTCTCAGCCATTCACTTTCCCCGCACGAGCCCCTTCACCTGCAGACGGATCAGGCAGTGCGCCACCAACTGCCAACAATGGCTTTCTTCTCCCGAATGTCGCGGTAAGATCACGCTCCAAATCCGATCCCCCGGTATGGGATCAATCTCCAGCAGCGGTCGCGGCAGCAACCACAGTCAATATGCAAGATGTATCCGTAAACTCTTTCCTTTCTCCAGACTTGAACCCACTCCGTCGTAGCAAAAGCGAAATACGTGGCCACAGGCAAAGCAGAAGCGAAGACTATCGCACCCAGCTCCTTTCAGTCCCTGGATATCCCGCATTCGAAGGCGGAATGTATCTCTCTCCTCAAGCACAAGAGCCTCCTCCCTCTATTCGTTCCATGGGCCCAAACAGTCTCGGTTTGGGTTTCACCGCAAGTCCATCTCCACCACCTACTCAAGGCCATTACCGACGTGCCTCTTCCGGTTCGAGATCCGAACGTGGCATCAGTTCCTGGGCTGGCGAAGCACTGGGTGGATCGTCATATGCGCCCACAACTTC
>QLOY01016170.1:0-11057 GCA_003313965.1 Megacollybia marginata
CCGTCCAACACACCCCCTCAAGGATGGATCACCTGTGGAGAGACAACAGCACCGTCATCAGAGATCGACGAGGAGGGGCTAGGGCAGAGACCGAGTGCAATGGAGTGTCGGCGATGGAGTGGAAGAGGTAACGGCTTAGTGAAGATATCGGCAGTCATGTCCTCAGTGGGGACCCAGTGCATTTGGAACACACCCTGCGTAACATGATCGCGTATAAAGTGGTAACGGATGTCAATGTGTTTCGCACGGCTAGAGATCGCGTTGGCCTTTGTGATGCTGATGGCACTTTCGTTGTCAGACAGAAGATTGAGTGGTTGGGGAAAAGGTAGTTGCAGAGAGCGGCAGAAGAGACGAATCCACAGAGCCTCCTTAGCAGCGTGAGTGATCGCCATGTACTCAGCCTCTGTGGAGGATAATGCGGTAGCTTTCTGTTTGGAGCTTGACCACGATACGAGACCAGAGAACATGAAGAATGCGTAGCCCGAGATGCTACGACGGTCTGTCTGGTCAGTAGCCCAGTCAGCATCACTATACCCCACACTGTCCGTACGAACACCGTCGCCATAACACAGACCCCAATCCTTAGTCCCTGCCAAGTACCTCAACACACCCTTAGCCGCAAGCAAGTGAGCCCGGGAGGGAGCAGAATTCCATTGGGCCAGTGCCACTACAGCATAAGATATATCGGGTCGCGTCCAAGAGGCGAGATACAGCAGTGAGCCAACAATCCTCTGGTAGGCTTTGGTTATGACATCGGCAGTGGTATACTCTGGTAAAGCGGTGGTCGGGACGGAAGATGCCTCAGCCTGAAAGGAACGCGCACGAAGAGGCACATCCTGTTGCCTTGCAGATGACAAGTTGTGAGTTTCTAGTAAATCCGTGACGAAAGTCCCTTGAGACATGTGAAGAACCCCGGATTGACGATTATAGTCAATTTTGATCCCAAGGAACAGTCGGATGGGTCCCAAGTCATTCACCTTAAAGTGTCGATTAAGAAACACAATAAAGTACGCATATAAGCTTTCGGAGTTGGTGGCGGCAGCCCCATCATCTACATGAATGGGAAGAAGCATGTGAAGCGGTGTTCCGTCCGACGGCATGGAGACACTAGGATCGGGAGGGGAGGTCCAACAGCCATAGAAAACTCCGTGGTCAATTTCACAGCGAGTTAACCCGAAAGCCTCCAGTACCGGTGCAAACGTACGGTACCAGGCATTCCCAGCCTGTCGAAGGCCATACAGTGCTTTGTTGAGACGCAGGACGGTTCGTTTGTCGGGTTCGGGGAAGTGTGGTATCTGCTGACAATATACCTCTTCCTTGAGCTCCGCGTTCAAGAAGGCCGTCTTCACATCAAAAGTGAATAGGAACCATTTCCGGGATGCAGCGTAGGCCAGAACAATACGAATGCTCGTGGCTCGCGCAACCGCCGAATAGGTCTCCCCGACATCCAAAGCCCCTTGACGATTCCCCAACACAACAACTCTGGCTTTCTCCATCGTCTCTCTCCCAGGACCACCTTTAAGATCATAAACCCACATTAGCGGGATAGCCTTACGACCCGCCGGAAGAGAGGAAACACGCTCGAATACGCGTTTTTCCGCAAGACTGTCCCTTTCACGGCACATTGCTGCTTCCCACTTGATCCAGTCTGAACGTCCACGAGCGAGTTTGTAGGAAGCTGGCGGTCGTGACATATCACGTGCGTGATCTGGTACAGAATCATCGCCACCGTGCAGTACCGCGAGGGCCACCACTGGAGATAGAGCGCAGGCCTCAACATCTGCCAGAATGGAGTCACACCCAGTGAATTCGCTGACCACCCCCTCAGCATATGCCAATGCTGCATACTCAGCCACAAAGTCGACAGATGGAGGAGGTGGTTCTGCATCAGACGGAGGAGAGGTACGCAGCTGTAACACTTTGTCCCTTTTCCGTTGAATCTCATCGCGATATTGTGAACCTTTCAGAGTCGGAATAGGAACGCGGGTCGATCGGCGAGGGACCGGTGGAATAACAATAGTCGATGTGGTGACAGGATTCGTGGAACCCTTTCGTTTGCTCCCCAGACGCCCCTTCGCAGACTCATCAAATATAACATCATTCGAGAAGCGATATTTTCCGTTGAGATCAACACATCCCCAGCCAACCCTGTTTTCCTCATACCGCACAAATATTGCCTCATAACGCATATTTTCCCCTTTCCCTCGCGTTTCAGCCGGATCAATAGGGTACGCTCGACTTCCCCATACACGTAAAGCATCATATGAAGGTTTGACACCAGTCATGACTTCGTAAGGTGTCTGGTTCTTTGGAAGAGTGGAAGTCGGGAGTCGACGACGCAGATAAGCTGTCGTGTAGACCGCGTACGGCCAGTACGAAGCAGGGAGGTCAGAGCCAGCGATGAGAGTACGAGAGTTGTCCTCAATGGTGCGTACGAAGCGCTCCGCTTTTCCGTTTTGCTGATGCGAATAGGCAGCCGTCTGTTGAACAGCAATCCCCTTGGAGTTCAGATAATCCCCCAAATTGCCCTCACACAACTCCTTTGCCCCATCCATGCGCACCACCTTCACAAATTTGCCTGTCTGACGCTCCCATCTCGAAGCCAGTGCAGTAAAGAACTGGAATGCCTGATCTCGCGAGCGAAGGCACTCCACAGCACTGTCATTGGAGTAGTCGTCCAAGGCAATGATAAAGTAGCGTTCAGAGTGAATCCCCTGCACAGGGAAAGGCCCACAGATGTCAAGATGAAGAAGTGCAAGTAACTCGGATGCACGATGACCGTGATTGGGATACGGCGCCCGCGGAACCTTCCCCAGAATGCACGCAACACACTTGGTATGTCGACACTTTTGATTCCAAGCGACTCCAGACCCATATTCCCCCCCCAATATAGCTCTTGTCGAGTCTACGCCTGGATGCCCCAGTCGCTCGTGCCATAGCTCATAATCAGGGTCGCGAGGACTAAATGAGACATAGGCAAGTGCTTTCGACGGCAGAGAAGGATCAGTAGGGATAGGACAAGGAGGCGGTATGAAGCGGCATTTCAGGAAGGCCAAGCGATCACGGATGTCGGCTCGGAAACATTGTCCAGCCAGTGTTGCGTGAGTTTGGGGAAAGTGAACTCGAGCAAACCCATCACCGTCAAATGATATCGGCATTCTCGACTCCAAAAACGCACCCACCGAGAGTAAGTTCAATGGAGCCTGAGAAGCATGGAGACAATCATGAAGTGATATTATCACTCGACGTTGTGGGTTTCCCTCAAGTTCAACCTCCAACTTAACTAATCCTCTCGCTTCTGTGTGTAGATACCCACTGTTGGCCGTACCAACATTCACCGCATCATCGGGGTGATAGGTCCAAAACAGCGAACGATCGCGGATGAGATGGTAGGTGCAGGCGGAGTCAAGTACCGCCTGGAACTTGGCTTGGAGTTCATGTAGAGTGATGGGATCAGAGGTAAGGAACGCTGTGGCTTGACGGGAAGGGGAAAGAGACTCAGGGTAGCAATCGACCCCCACATAGCAAGAATCAATGTCATTTTCGTTGCCACTAACAGCAAAGGTAACACTATCGTCGGCGGAAGAGTCATGGTCTAGTTGGGATGGATTGTCTGAAAGATCATCTACTGGTGCGGCAACAGCAGCTAATACCTTCACTCTCGGAGTCTGACTGTTGCTTGTAGGAACATCCGGACGTGAGTTAGGATCACCAGTAAGCTTCCGACCACCCCCTGGACGATGATAGTGTTCACAATGCTCTCCACCATCAATTGGGCAACGGGTGAATCCCTTCTTGCTACAGTCATCGCACACGCGCTTTGAGCTAGGATTCTGATTCCCAGTCTGCCACCTTGAATTCTGACCAAACGAGTTTGTGGGAGCGCGAGCAAACTGGTCTGCCGTGCGTTGAGTGATGGCGTGGACACGCATGTCACTAGACACAGATCTGAAGAAGTCGTCCAGCCACTTATCATCTAGGCCTCCACGAGCAATGGAGGTCATAACATCAGATTGCAGACGGCTCCAAACCTGGAGGTGCATGGGGCCGTGCAGGATAAAGTGTATGGCCGCATCTGGGACAGTATAGGGATAGCGGCATCGACGCAGTAGGTCAATACCGTCCTTCCACATGTTGATGTATTTTTCCAGTCCCGAGCCGAGACCCCCAGCGTAACGAAAGTCCCATAGCTTCATCTTCTGCACCAATCCATCTGCATAATCACTCCCTGAGTAGCGTTCTGACAACATCTGATAAATTTGTCGAGCAGTTCGGCGTTCCCTAGCAATCTCCGTAGCAGACGGTATGTGTGCTGCTGGACCAGCTCCGAGCTTCGCTGTCAATACCTGTACAACAAGAGCGTCCAGTTGCCAGTACTCCAAGTATGACTGCCAAACCAATGGAGATGCATTCGGTTCAGGTAACAGAGGCGGATACGCAGGCTGTAATAGCGGGTCGTTTGACGGTCCTTCAAAGAGGTGACCCAAACCATTGATTGTGCGAACCGCGTTAACCACCGCGTTATTCCAGGTCGTCCAATCCTTCGTCTCGCTCAGAGTCGGAATAATAGATAAGGTAGAAGAAGAAAGTGAAGGGTTCTTTATACTACGGAGGTTCGGAGCGACAGGGGCCAACGGCAAGGGTACTGGCGGCTGCGAATGGTAAGGATTCGAAGGGTTAACGGGCGCATTATAAGAAACATTGTAAGGTGCATTAGCATATTGAATTTGGGGATAAAAAGGTTGCGGATGAAAGTAAGGAGGCATAGCGCCATAATTCGATGGAGCAGATATTGCGTTCCCTTGAGGAACAACCGCAGTAGGAGCAACTGGTTGTACACCCCCTTGAGCGGTCTGAAAATGCGAAGGAAAAACCCCTGGCTGCATCGGTGCAGGAGGAGGTAATAGCAAATACGGAGAAGCGAAGCTATGCGAATGAGGGTTCGGAACCCTCTGAATTGGGCTTGGAAAAGATAGAGGTGGCATCCCTTGAGGAAGCGGATTCGAATAGTTAAAAGGAACAGTTATAGAAGCATCATTATCAAAAGAAATCAATGGCCCTACTGACTGAGCGGCAGCCAGATCCGCGGAAGCATTCTGCACCCCCTGAGAAGGCACAGACGCGGAGGTATTATTGTGAAATTGTGAAGAAGACAAATGTGGCGGATTTTCACGCACAAAAGAATGAGAATTAGAAGGAATTACCATCGTAGAGCCAGTACCCGTAGCCGATGGTCTTGCATGTTCGTGAAACCTCGGGTTCGTGTTGACATGAAGTAAGTTAGGTGCAAAAGATACGGTATTTCGACGTTCAGAAGGATTTTGTGCAGTCGATGGACGAGGGTTTTGTTGTAAACTAGCAAAAGATCTAGAAAAGGGTTGAGCCGACGCGTTTTGGTGACGGTATTCGCGAGGTTCAGAATAGTAAGTATCTACTAAAAAGGAGGGGTCGTATAATCCGGACTCGAGCAAGTCGTGTTGGAGATCGGAGGACCGTCAGCTCAGGGGAGCCTGAACAGGAGGGATCGGATGCATCTCGTTGGAATCTGCGTCGTGATTGGCGATACCGTATGAGGAAGAAAATACTGATCGATAAGAATTTCTTGATTAAAAATGGATAGCCGGTCAGGGAAGGCCCATAACCTGTTGCCCGGTGATATCTCAAGAGCTGGACACGGGGAGAAGACTGGAACTTGTCCTAGTCTGATCTGATCCAGTCTAGACAAATACATGAGTGATTAGGTCTCTTCAGTAGTGATCAAACAACTGTAATACCTAGACAAATACACGAGTGATTAGGTCTAGGCTATGGGTAAAAAAACTGATACAAAGGAAAGGGAATCTGACAGACCTCTTCAGTAGTGATCAAACAACTGAAGAGTCACGTGTGACAAGTCCCAAATTATCTAAGTCTCGAAGCATGTGATAAATCCTTGAATACCTCCCAGTCCGTCCAACAATTCCTGCTCGTCCTCGACCACCATATCATCTGGCATCTCCACACTCTGACTCCATGATTCATTAATTTCAGCTTCAAGCCATTTCCATCGTTCTTCGAGTTGCTTAGTACAGCGACACTGTCTCGCTGTCAAGTCATAAATTGTGTTTATTCTAATAGCAGGTTGTGCGGTCATCTCGCTGGAGCTGGTATGTAATTCCAGTTTGCCTAGATGGTACCAGGAACAGGTCTGAGCAGATGACATATGGCTCATCAGGCCATGCCTGGACCTGTAGGAGATGAGGCAGACAGGACAAATGAGGTTGCCTGTCAGAACATTCTCATCAATACGCTCCTGTATCTGCTGAATGTGTTCACGAAGTTCGTCAGGGGTTGTCGGAGCTCGCAAAGCATTCACAGGTGGTTGACGTTGTGATTGTTGGCACTGTGTGGCATTTCGTCGGGTTGGCAGTATAGGCATTGGGATGGTCTGAGAAAGTGGGAGTTCAGAAAAATGGTGTGTGCGTACTGGCCTCAAGTAGAATGTCAGCGGTCTTCCCAAACAAAAAAGAACATACGATTGATAGTGCAGGAATGAAGAGCTTGACACCACCGGCTCCAATATATCTAGAAGTGGAAGCCATCTGTGGATAAGAGTTAAGTTGGAGCTGGGGACTACATAGAATCAGCTGCACCAGAAGTCTTCTGAAGTCATGAGGTTCGCAATACCCATGGAATGCACCGGATGTCCCAGGACTATCAGATGGAATAAGGAAGTCGCCGCTCTGCTAGAAACCTTCTGAGGTGAAGAATGAGGCTCGCAATCCACAGGGAGTGCGCTAAACGTCCCAGGACGATCCAGGGGGAGTACAGGGAGTTGGAGCTGGGAATTACGTTGAATCAACTGCAGTAGAAGTCTTCTGAAGTTATGGATGAGGTTCGCAATACCCATGGATCGCGCCGGATGTCCCGGGACTATCCAGATGGAATAAGCAAGTCGCCGCTCTGCTAGAAGCCTTCTGAGGTGAATAATGAGGCTCGCAATCCACAGGAGGTGCGCTGAACGTCCCAGGACGATCAGGGGGAGTACAGGGAATCCCGTCAAATCAGCTCCAGTAGAAGTCTTCTGAAGTCATGAATGAGGTTCGCAATACCCATGGAATGCGCCGGATGTCCCAGGACTATCCAGATGGAATAAGGAAGTCACTGCTCTGCTAGAAACCTTCTGAGGTAAGAATGAAGCTCACAATCCACAGGGACTGCGCTGAACGTCCCAGGACGATCCAGGGGAGTACAGGGTAGCAGGATTCAGCGAGAATCCATTCGAAGTGGTGATTAGAACGTCCTAGAATTCCTTGTGGGAGGCCATGCGACACAAATACCTTGTCTGCGGCATCTAACACAGACAAATGCCATGTTTGACACAACAACACCAAACACTGTCCCAATCCCGTAACAGGCGAGCAAGCGTACTCGGCGCAAACCGGTAATCATCTTCAGGAGAGTCCATAATTAAGTAGTTGGAGTGTTAAGACCGAAACAGGTAACGTGACACCGAGCCTGCCTTTTTAATCTTTTTACATACGGTACGATAACGCATAGCATTACAACTTTTAAAAATCAGTGAACATACAACATCGAGGAGAATCGGTTTTTTAGGGCACAGATTATGGAGTATGTAATGAGGAGAGTACAGATGGATTTGAAGTCGTCTGGGAATGAAAGTAGCAATAAGAGTAGGAGAATGTAGGTGTTTTTACTGACCTGGTTGTATCTTGCATTTGACTAACTCCAATCCTCAATCCTCCCTTCGTCTCTCCTTTGTAGAATATGCTACGCCACTGCAATTGACCTCTTCGTGTGTATATCAAAAAAGCTACCTCTTCATTTGTCTGCGTTATCCAAGCGTCACACCAGTAACCCATATGCGCCATCGACCCAGCACTATCTCGATCCACCTTAGCCTGCTAACTAAAGGGGAGAGGTCTGCAGACCTCTATTGCTACGCTGACCGAGGCTTCCTAAAGCTCGGTATCAGCTTGGACTGCTGCAGAAGGGAGGATGAGTGGAAGAAATGCCATCCAAACTTGATATGGTTTGGCGGTGCGGTTAGAACAGAGTTCACGTACCGGCTAGGTGCATTCTTGGATGAATTCGAAACCTGACCACATGAGTAGAGAGACTGGTCCACCGACGGGTAGAAGACGAGTTGGGGTTTCGACGGATTCGTCGATATTGTAGGAGATGCAGACGAAACCACATAGAGTTCTTTTACGTAGGGAAGGGCAGGAATCTGGAGAGAGTGTGGTGGGGGAGAGTGAGGCCTCTGGTCATTGAAGAGGCGAAGATTTTGAGACGTATTCATAGGAGGAGGTAAATCGTTAGAACGGGATGTATTTTGTGCGAGCAACCAAGCTCTGTGATACAGAAATGAGGACTGTATTTCCCAGAAAACACGCTGGATGTCTCAAGGCAATTTCCGAAGCGACTTTCTTCAATGAGAATATAAGGATTGCAGCATTTCACAGGAAATGCACTGGATGTCTCAGGATGATCCAGACGCAAAGCGATGCGAGAAAGAGAACGAGATCGACGAGTTGCTGGCATTTGATACAAAATGTTCAAGATATAATTGGATAATTCTACAACACTGCTACAAAGTCAGTAAATGAATTCTAGACAGATTGGGTGTACCGAAATTAAGCTGCAATTCAAGGATACAACAAAAATTCTGTCGAATGAGTGTTCAAGTTTTTGTCCTTACTTAACCTTACTTAAGATGACCAAAAATCTGCGATGACGCAAGTTAGCAAAATAAATTTGAGACCATTTAGACGCACCAGGATTCAGCTACGCTCAAGATGATACGGAGACTACGATGAGATCCGGATAGAGGGACAGGTGTTTAGAATGATGGTGGGATCGTTGTTGAGCACCGGCGCCATCTGAGGCTGATGCTTTCCCGGTATCGGACAAGCCTGAATTGCAGTATCAGATAGACGGCGAGGTAACACAGCCACTCGCCGGAAGCATTGGTAGAATGTCTGCGTGTAGACCATGGCAATTTCTTTCTCCAGTTCCTTCAAGTCATCAACTGACCACTTCACCCTGTTGACTTTTGCAATCCAACCAGTTTGATTTGTCCATCTCCATCTGGACATGACTCGAGCCATCGCAAAGAGATAATTTGCTCTTTCCCTTGGTGATGAGCTTGCGATTCCATGGTTTGCTACTAGAAGAGAAGGTACCAAGAAAGACCAGTCCGGAAAACAAGCCATTAGATCTGCATGGATGGCAGGATATTCCTCGTATGGGGTACCGCATCTGCCATGGGTATCTAGAGCATGTAATTCATAGCGGAAATTCATCTCTGCCAATTCCCATAGGATTTGTTCGAAATGCCCTGGTCCCAACTCATCAAACGGGATGTGGTGCCAGGACGGTCTGAGGCTGTAGAAATCAACACATTCGGACAACTGAACATCAGGATCATCACTGATGGTCATCCCCAGAAACGAGAGCATTTGTCTCCGTATTTCCTCGCGCTGCTTTGTACGTGTACCTGGTCCGTCACTACCTAGCATCTGGGACAAGAAGTCTGCCACCAGAAAGGCGTTCCAAACTTTACTGTGCTGCGGCTGCGCTTCGGAGCCTTGAAACGAAAGCCGAAAAATCAGGATCGGGCGGTATTTTAGCCATGAGCAAAACAAAGCCTTTGACTTGGCTTCTGTCCGAGTGGAAATCATGAAGGCCGGCTCAGGGACGACACTGAGTCTGAAATCACTTTTTCATACATGAAGAGGCACTCTCTGGTGTCGACATCAAGCTGAGCTCACGTCCAGTATCGAAGTCCTGGAGGGTAGAAAGGACATTCCGGGTCCTGAAATTTAGACCGAGGGAGGTGTTTAAATCGATCTTGCATATCTGAACAGCTGTTAGTTTGATGTTCGGGAGGATACTCTGATCACTTACGAGGCGAAGCAAACATCTTGTTTCTTTGTTTGGAGGTTAATGCTCGTTTACGAGTTGCCTGTCGAAGCGGACCTATGTCAGAAACCAAAGGCTCTGGTAAACATTTGGCATGGAAAGGGTCAGGGAATCGAATACAGTAACGTGCAAAGTTTTTGATAGACTCATAGACCTTTGAGTCAGATGCGGCACTGACATATAAGGGTACTGCATTTGGGAGAACGTCAGTGGAGAAGCCCATGTCTTGGGGGTGCCGCATCATCGTAATTTCTTGGATGCGAGCCCGGAGAGCATTTTCATAGGGACATATGAGCCAATGGTTAATGCCCCACCGCCGAAAAAGCTGTACATGTTGAATGTTGGTGATGAATGCCCCTAGGGTGGCTTTGAAAGTCTCTGTACTTGCTATATTGCCATCCTTAATGTCTAGGTAGTTGAGGAAGGCTTCAATCCCCAGTAAATTGCGTTGGATTGCCCTGACTGTTTGACACAAGGAACGGAATCCCATTTTGAGATATTCGAGACAAGTGAATAGAGAACGATTGTCGAGTACGAGGTCTTCCAGTAATCTATGATCACTTAAAACAATGTTGGCCTCATTCATACGATTCCAGAGGGACACGTCAAACCGAACAAGCTGAGTGCGTTTCGTGTGGCTTAGCTGCCCAAGCCCAGTGTATACATCTGTTGTGCTGTAGTTGAAGTCACAACGGTCGGGCAGATCCCAGAGGCAAGAGCGGTTGGCGTCAGACATGTCTCGACAATGGACAAATGGAAGGTGTGGCAATGAAGGAAGGTATGGTTGGGGCCACAGGAGAAAGTTGTCCTCAGCAAATAAATGGTCCGTGCGTTTGACTATAGTACGATTGCCACCTAGATGTGGAGCAGGAATGTAGTCACTGATGGTGGTTATGCAACTGATGTCGTTGTTGAGCACGGCAGCCAAACGGGCAGCATCTGGACATAACGTGAAGTTATCATTGGGAACTCAACAAGATACTTACCAAGCTCTGCAGTAAAGTTTTTGTTGCAGAGCAATAGTTTGTGTTACGAACAGAATTTATCCATTAGTTTCATTTTCATTTCATTTTCATTTGTATTCATTTTCCATCTTATTTCCACTATATCTTGGCTTATTCCTATCTCCTATC